>CANSNZ010000298.1:0-137829 GCA_947646795.1 Beta lomatogona | reverse complement strand
GAGGCGAGAAGATACCGACCCCCAAAATAAAAATTCTCCACTGTGAAACTAAGCTCTGACTTTAAAGAACTAGAATTTTCTCCTCTCTTTTTTCCTGGCCTTACGTGCCCAAAAATTCACTATCTCTCTGCCTCCCTTGCCGCCTCCTGTTTCCGCTCGCTCCCCTGCTCTGTCTCCCTCACTATCTAAGAACACACACTCTCTGGACTTGGCATGGCTTGCATTGCATGGAATTAGAAATAGTGGAGATGTTGGAAAAGTTGTGAATTGCGTCACGGGCGTACGGCAGACGGGTATCGTAAGAAGAGCGAAGAGGGACTTCGGTCTCAAGGAACATTTTCTACGAGCTAAAGTGCATTGCGATAAAGGGTTAGTGTGAAGGATTCATGGAAATGAGATCTTTATTTAAGTAGCGGATTCCCGTCAATTTGAATTTAAGGCTCTCAATATTGTTCTAATTCTACCTACAGATCGTAAATGCGGTTGGCGTAAAATAGCGAGCCGAATGAGGTTCGAAAATGAGTTACTGAAAACCTTTCTCTCGCCCGCCTAATTTATGGAAATGGATAAGCTCGGTTCGAAATTGATAGCACGATTGGACCATAGAAAGAAAAAACGCGGTCGCGTTTTCCAGGAAGTGGCCCGTGACGGCCAAATAGAACGTTTCGCGACAGGTCGCGGTCGTGACTTCTTTGGAAAAAATCACATAAGTGGCAATTTAATTTTGTTTTATGTTTTTCTTTAAATTGTGTCTAATAGTATTATCGATACACTTGTTTGGGATATTTACAAATATATTTTAAATTTGTTTATTTATATAGTTTGAAGTTCAAAAGGTTTAGAACTAACAAAAGTAAAAGAAAAAAAAAGCAATGGTTTGTACACTTTCCTGTATATAGTTGTTCGCTTGTTTGAGAGTGAAAGGGAGAAGGGGTCAAGCTGCTTATATTCTTAGTATGCACACATTAATCTAATAAATTAACTTTATCAATCCTTGTGTGGGTAGTTACAAATATATTTATAACTTTATTTATTTATATAGTTTGAAGTTCCAAGGTTTAGTACTAACAAAAGTAAGAAAAAAAAGCGATGGTTTACACTTTACTGTATATAGTTGTTATTGTTTGAGGTGAAAGGAAAAGAGGTTACTACTCTTGGTATCTTTGTGAGATATTTGTACCCTGAGTATCTTGCTTTTTAAAGCTATAAAAAAAAGAACGGGTTATCTTGCTTTACTTTTACCCCAAATAAAGCATTGGTTCGGTTTTTGGTTCACGAATGGCAGGCGAGAAATGCGGGTGAGTCGAGTTACCGTGCAAAGAGTCCAGGCGAAGTCTTAGATAAGAGAGGAAAAGCCCCGCGTCGCGTCACCAGATTCAGTAGCCAGGAGAAGGCGACGGCGAAGATTCGACGTCATTGACTCGCCTCAGTCCCACAGGTAAAAGCCCCGTGAATTAATTTCTTTTCTGTGATGGATCTTGTCGTCGATTTCTGGATCTTCTCATACTTTAGCACTTCTTGTACTTCCTTTAACTTTTTGAGGAAATAGCAAGGCATTCTTATATGGAAACCCGATTCAGAACGGCGTTCCGACGTTCCGGCTTGAGGCGTCGCGGTGAGTTTGGTGTGAATTCCAACTCCCAGCGTTATAACGGCGTTTCTCGGAACGGTGGGTCCGAAATCCGTTACAGAACGGCCGTTACAGTAACGGAACGGACGAGTTTTTGATCGCTGCATTGGACGCTCAACAATTACACCACATATGCTCACATAACCGCAACCAGAGATATGTGAGGTTCATGAATCATCTCTCCCTTGTTTGAGTAGAGGTAAGGAATCACAGGTTAAGTTATTCTTTCTTTTACATTAGACAACTACCCATTACACCAATTATGCTCATATAACCACCCATCAAATTTGCGTGGTGTTCATAATTCATATCTAAAGTAGAGGCAATGGCATCGGCAGGAGATTATCATACATGTGTCTGTTAAGTGATTCTTTCTTCACTTGAAGTACATATAAATCAAAAGAGACAGACTACACGCATGATGATATATTCAAGAATTAAAGATCAGGAACATCTTATAGCAATCACAAGAGTGAAAATAACTTGTAACCACCTAACAAACAGAAAGGAAGCAATGGGGGCTGAAAGAAATGGGTACACATAAATCACATAGCCAACCGACAAGTGATATATATTTTCAAAGTTGAAGGACATACCCGGAATTATAAAGAAGCTGGGTGACACGGATGGGAGCAGCTGTGACATCTTTAGATTTGAATGCGTCATTCATGGGAAGATTCTGCTCCAAAACCTGATCGAAGTAAACAGAAAAAAGAGTAAAAGCAATTAGCTGCTTTTTCTCATTTCTTAAAAGGAGTAGGGCTAAAGGGGATGAACGCATTTGGTAATACCATTATTGAATTAAGGAAAATTCATTGTCCGCTACCGTTTATATGACACTTTGCAAGATACTACCTTTGGATTTTTTAAAAATTAACTAATACCATTCACAGCACGTTTCAGGTTAATCACTCCTTTCAGTCAGACAATAACCTAATTTGACCTTCAATTGACCACCATTTTGTCAAAGAAGAAATGGCGTTGGTTATTACCACTGGTCAACTGGACCAGAATAATAATCAATTGAGTAAAATACGGTCACTTTTCGACGTAAAGAAGGTAGTAATTTGCAATTAAAAAAAGCAGCTGAAGTCGGTTTCATCACAAAGAGAGGTTCTCATTTAAATATATTTAAAATACCACTCCTTTCTTCCTTCGTGCCCGACTCGGAGGTGTCGGGTGCCTAATCCCCCGCCTTGTTTCGTAGGATTAGAGTCGTCCCTTATTGCAACAATTACCACTTTAGTTAGTTTCCCACATCTATTGCAACAATTCCATTTTTTGGTAAAAAAGCAACTATAGTTGACAATATTTCCCTTACTTTATCTTACTAAAACCATCATTAATTACTCAAATTGCCTCATAAAGTTGTTTTACTTTATTAAGGGTTTATTTATCTCCTACTCTAAGTTAATTAAAGGGATACCTTTATGCTAAACTACCCACCTTTTTCATTTTCTTAAAACTGTGTCCAAATCCATTGCTTGAATAGAAAAAGACGGAGGAAGTATAGAATTGCAAAAAAAAAAGATTTGACCACAAAGAATTCTTACTTTAAGGTTTTAACTTGCCAAAAAAAAAAAAAATTTAAAGATTGTTTCTCGAAAAAGTTAACTATAAAAGGCCCTTTCCGACAAATTTTAACTTATTATCTATTTTATTGTTAAGTAGATGAAAATTATCAAAGCCTAAGAAGTAGGAAAATAAAACAAATTCCACTTTTATTTCCATTTAAGTTATTTCAAGTACATATTTAAGAATAAAATATAACAGTTCGACTAAAAAAGACTATGAATTATAAAATTGACTAAAGATCTAATAAAGTCAAATGATAGAAAAGAGATTTAAGTATTATAATTAATTTTTTTTTATGTTTTTCCGTATTCAAAATAAAAAATTGGCAACGCTATAAAAAGTAGTTGTCACCACATCACTTAAAAATAAATCAACATTTTACCAATAAATGATCGCCAAATAGTTTAACTTTTGCCGTAGCATCGTCATCTCGGATTCCAATGAATGCCTCAAATGTAGCCTGAAATACGGAGAAGGATAATTAGCAAGCTTCATTACACCTTTCTACTCCATGCAGCTGGGAAGCCTACCTTGTATCCAAAAAGCATATCTTCATAGGTCTCGTAAGGACCAATGGTGACATCCAACTTTGAGTCCTACAATATAGGGGAGAATAAGTAACTAAAAAATAGGAATTTTGATCATATTCACTCCACAATTGGATCTACGTAATTCATACATACATAAATAATTAACTAAGTAAATGCTTCATATGTGAACATGTCGAGAACAACAAAAAAGTCTTAGCCAAAATGATTTGGGGTCAGCTAACCTGAACCGTCAGCTATGTTACATGGACACGGGTATGAATCCGAGTGTCCGATACGGCAAATCCAAAAAAATTGAATACGGGTACGGGGATACGACCTTTTTTTTAGATATGATATCATTTAATCTTTAGATAATTTTCAGCTTAGCAAAAAGACAAGATATAAAAGTCAAAAGTCCAAAGCTTTAAATAGCATAAAATAAAACAAGTATAAAGAATTGGATAAAGTTAAAAAAAACAATAGTAGTAATTAATCAAGAGAAGAAAGAAAGACGAGAGAAAACATAAAGTAGAAGAATTCAGGATGGTGTAAAGTTGAGAAATGCTTGTTAATATTTCTTTATTACAAGTAGCAAAGAACTTTGCCATACTAACTCGTTAGGAGAAAATTGCTACAGCTAGGTTAATACTTTTTCTTTATTTTTTAATCATATTTATATCCCCAAAAGTTCATTTCTAAGGGTAAGAAATAATTTAATTAAACATAAAAGTATAGCTCACAACCAGAGAACAAAAAGTCCCCACCAATGTCAAAGACCTAAAAATGAAGAGCACTATTCTAATCTCAAGTAAGGAGAGCCACAACTCTCATAACCAGCATTAGATTTCAAGTTCAGCTCCATTTCATCTTCTTGCTAGAATACAGTAGGGACAGTGGTCTTTGATCTCCCTTATACAGATGAACAAAATTAACTCTCCTATCAGAAAGCAGAGGGATGTAATAAAAAACCTAAAAGTGAAGAGCACAACTTTAATTTCAACCAAGGAGAGCCACAACCCTCATAACTAGCATCAGGTTTCAAGTTCAGTTCCATTCCATCTTCTTGCTAGAACACACTAGGGACAGTGGTCTTTGATTTCCCTTATTCAGATGAAAAAAATTGAACTCTCCTAAGAGAAGGAATAGGGATGTGATCAAAAGTCATTTGATAGTCTTCAAAATCTTGTTATATAAAAAATTGATGCTAAGAGTTTCTCAAAAGATGAAAGGCTCTCATTTCCTTCACCCATTGTTCATCATTATAAAGCTTTCCTACAGGGTACTCCGACTATTTATGTCACCTAAGTACTCATGTCAGATATTCAACACTCTGACAAGGGAAAGACACATAGACACTTCACTTTGCACCAAAAATTCGTAAAATTTCGATACAGTAGTCATGCCTATTCTTTGGACACATACCCGTGTCAAGTCCAAGTAACATAGCCTTTTGGAAACAGCCTTCCGCATTCAGGAACTCTGAATCTTAGAACCTCATCTATCTATTTGAGTCCAAGGTTGCTTTTGGATGTCAGTCTCATCTATTTGAATACTTTTTGCTTATCAACAAAGACCAGTGGCTGCTAGTCCTAGAACCTCTCACTATGAGTATCATTTAACTCTAAAATAATAACAGGTTACTGCTGCTCGCAACCTCGGACTCATCATGCATATCAAGAGCAACCTCAGCAATCAGGTCAATATCACATCTAACTCAGTATTAGCACCAGTCTACCTAACAAAAAGAGTTAACGCTGCCCGTAGTCTGTTACTCCGCTGAGCCATTGATATTACTAACCACTACTAAAATAGAATTATCCAGCATTCTGAATATCCCCGGGAATCTCCAAGGAAGATTCCAATTTCACCAATTCTCACTAAATTAGGTGAGGATATGAGCATATTAACAGTTCTGAAGTGATCTTCAATGCAAGCAGAGATATGTCCAGTATCAATAAATAAAATATTCTGCTTGAAAAACAGAAAATTTTCTCTAATTTCTAGCTCTAATTTGTAACTGAATGGAACTTTTAACGGTCACTTGTCTTTTCCAGCATGGTCAAGGGTGGGTGGTTTTTTTGTATTCTATTTGGGCTTAGCTCATAGGTTTCACCTTGCATCTCCCCTTCAAATTTCATGAGTCTCTCTACCTGAGTTAAGTGGATCTCTGATCCGCCTCTATCCAATTCTTTTCTTCGCTATTCTCAGGACTTCTTTTCTTTGAACAAAAAATAATAGATCCAGCCTCAAATGCTTCTTTGGATGCCCACCATGACCAGGTAGTACAAAAGCAGAAGAAGAAAGTCAAGCCCGAGACATGAAAAAGAAGCAAACAGGACCCATACTGGGATAATTTAATTTGCTAAAGTGAAAATCAAATTGACAATCAATCAGGTTTGCACCGCAACTGACATGATGCCACAAAGCAATTTGTGCAAACAGAGTTCACTACCAAACAAAAGTAGCCGTGACATTACTCAATCATACTTACAATTTCATTACTTATAGCAGACAGATAAAGGGAGGGAATTCATTTTTTTTAATCATATCACAGAACAATTCCATCAAGACTAATTAAGGATAAAGATCACAGACCAATTCCATCCAGGCTATGTCAGAGTCATAATAATCATTGGAAAGGAATGCATCAGCCTTACTATGCAGCAACCTCTTCAAGCTACAACCAAGAAACACAAATAAGAGGATCTATAGGCAGCACATGTAATTAAATTTATAGATTAAAAAACCACAGCATAGAGGGACAGGACTTTACCTTGGAAAGCTAGTCAGTTTCCCTGCTTTATGCAGCAATTCTGAAGCTTTCATGAGGTAAGACCTATACTCTTGACAAAATGGGACGCAATAAAGATCATGGACAGAGTGGTCAGTGTCCCTCACATCAGTTTGGGCATCTAAATTGACTCCATTGCATCTTTTGATAACATTAAAGAAGCCCATTGCTTCTTGTCTTATATCCTCGGATAGATTATTATTCCACAATTCAAATTCCTGTGGAGAAAGTGTGTTAACATTTACCGTTTCACTCAGAATTGAGCAACCAATGTAACCAAAACTTCCTAATGAACATTAAAACAGAGACAAACAAAGAAACTGAGCATCTAATCAACTTAACCTAGACAGTAGACAGACATTGCTCTCCATGAAATTAAAACTCAGCCGTTTGATTACCAAACAGCTGAGCTGTTACAGTTTTTTGGATTTTCCACTCCAAATACCCTGGTACACAACAGTGTGACAAAATTATGTCCTCACCCCGTCATCCGTACATAACAATGATTCCCTGCATTGTAACCTTTTTTTTTCAATATCTCTGTAATACCCGACCCATCCGGAGTCGAGTATATCATCACCAATGCGCATCCAGGGCCAACAACTGTCCTCAATAACCAACACAAGTTCTTCCGGTGCATTTTGTCCTTGCTCATGCGCACCCCGAGAAACTTCCCAGGAGGTCACCCATCCCAAGACTACTCCCAACCAAGCACGCTTAACTATGGAGTAACTAAGGAATTAAGCTCCCTAAAAGAAAGATGCATCTTGTTGCAATGAGTAGTCTGTTAAATCCCTTTAAAGCAATCATCAGGGGTATTACAATCTCCTATATTTGTTCAAGTTGTCCAAAATTTATTTATCAAATAATTATGTAGTTTTTTTTACAGTTAATCATGTAGTTAATGAAACATATTATGAAAAAATTAGAACTATGAGACTGAAAGCATACAGGAGACTTGAATCATGCAGTTGACCCCATGTTATTGGGATAAGTCTCTGATATTGTTGTTGTTGTTATTGACTAGGAGCAAAGAGCCTGTTGCACCTTGATTTCTTGAAGTGTTACTTTAAAAAAATTATCCATTCATCAAATGATAACTCGTATTATGATGGGTTTGGTCATATAATGTTGGAAAACATACTTATATATAGAAAAACGCAAAATGAGTTTAAAACCCATCTGTGAAAATTTTTGGAAATATTGCACGCCGAGATGCATTCCATTCATCCTTACAAATTGTTTCCGCTACAAAGCGACTGTTTTTCAGGCCTTTTGCTGGTAACACTATCTGCATCATCTACATAAACTACCACATGCAACCACTTTTCCTTACACCACCTGTTTTTGTAGTCAAAGGTACCAAAAATCAAGGATTTTGCATGGATAGTGTGTTTGGATACACCGATGCTGATAAATTCTATGAATTTGATGACTGGATACGTGCATTTCATATTCTTGACCTTACCAAGTTGTGAAATGGTGAACCATCAACCATCTCTGTTTAAATGCTAAGATGGAAAGGATGGAGTAGGCTGTTTGGAATAGCAGGTGTTCAATAGGATTACCCACACGAGGCCTTTTCGTTGCAAGTTAATTATGATGTCATATGATCTATGATGCTGGGAACCATGCTTCTATACTTGCATCGATAAAATAAAACCCGGGTATGGACACATCGTAAGGGTCCACCTTAGAAAGGGAAAAAAAAGATGGGTCTTTCAAGAACGAAATGTTAAAAAATGTTATGTCGGACTTACCTTCTATCTCTATTTTATTAGAAGCGAAAAAAAGAAACTAATGTGCTACATGCATCCTTTCTCTAACCACCAATGCAACTCTCCACGTATATTCTCTTTTCCATTGGCAATTTCTATCAGGAAATGCGAGGCTAGCCGGTTTGTATAATCTCAAAACTAATAACAGTTGCAGGTTAATTTAACTGAGCTGAAACCCTGATATCTTTATTTAGCATTTATGGAGTTTTAAGACACTGCATTTGTAGGTGACTACATTACTTTGGTATGAGCAGTTTAAGCCTTTAAAATTATTGAGTGTCACAGACCCTGCTCTGCCACTGTTTTGCTGCTTCCCAGGGACAGTTATATAATTATATTGGATTTGAAAGGCATAAGCGGATGAAACTTCTTCCTAAATTAGCTTGCTTAGCTATTCTTCGAGCATTAAAGAGAGACAGATATTGCGAGAAATTAGGGAGACTAGATGGTCATTGCGTTTTATGTGATAAACTAATTTAACTTGCTTCCATTTGGTACTACCATATAGAGGTTTTCTACTTCTACTTGATTTCTCTCCACAATATAAAGCATGCTGGAAATGACATGGCACTCTATTCACCTTCTTTGATCTTCTTGTCTCCTAAGTGACGCGCACACTCAAATGATGGTGCGAAATTATCAGTAACCTCATTAAGACATTGTGAGTAGCCTAACGCCTTTAAAGCTTCATTGATAACCCCATGATGCATTAATACTAACCACATTGTGACTTTAATAATTCTTATCAATAACCCCACTTACGTATTGTGAATGGCCTGCATTACACCATCGACTAATGATGTGACGTACTGGCATGTCACATATAAGAATTTGTAAATGAAAAGATTGAAATAGGTGGTAATTGATGAGATGTAGTAATGGTGCAAGGGAGGAGACAAAAGATGCCCGACCCGACAACCTAACCTTAATATAGAGGGCTTGGTTTGAGAATTTCAACATAAGTAACCCATTTATATAAATGAGTTAGATTGAAGCATGGAGTCAAAACAAGGCCACATGGTATCGTGTCGTAAAAGCTTTCAAATCTACCGAACCGATACTACCCGCATCGTAAAGGTGTAAAAAAACGCGTTTCAGGCGGGTTCAAGGGACAACTGATGAATGAGCTTTCGAGCTCATTCATTGTAGGGTTCTAGCCTTCTAGGTGCCTTTTTAGGCGTAGATTGAGTCATATCTGTTAGTTTTTACCTCATTTTCTTTGTTTTTGAATTCTTGAGTCGTTTTAGACTTTAGTGTTCCAAGGCTCGTTATTGTAAATCTGGTGTTCATTTGTGGTGGTTGAGCCTTGGTGTGGTTGTGTTGTGGTTTCCTCGTAATTTGTTTTACCCTACTCTGCAAGTTTCTAGGCGTTGTGGAGCCTTGGAGTTGCGCGTAATCTAGTGAAGGAGCATTTCTCGCTCGATTCTATTCTCTCTAGTTGCTGCCCCAATGAGGAGGCCACGCTCCTACCAGGAACCAACGCTCCAGTTTCAGAAGAAAATGAAGATTGAAAAATGCCGAAGCTGCTAGGAGCGGACGCTCCCTAAAGGAGCTAATGCTCTTGCCTCCCTATAGACGCCTCATTTTCTCCGTCCTTTTTTATTCTAATTTATTAGCGAGCAGGACTCCATTTTTATCCAAAAGAACATTTAAGGATTTCTTTGCAAAGTGAGATCATCCATCACTTATAATTGTTTTAGGGACACCAAACCTTATATAATCCTCTTCATCATCAACCTTGGCATCATTGGTAGGAGATGCCAAGCTTCCACCCATTTTGACACATAATCACAAGCGACAAGAATATATTTGTTCCTTTTGGAACTTGGAAACGGTCTCATGAAGTCTATTCCCCAAACATTAAAGACCTCAACTCTAGGATGGCGCTCATTAGCATTTGATTATGCCTTCCTACGTTGTATGTCCTTTGACAAGGACCACAAGCTTTCACCTTGTACCATACATCCTTGAATACCATGGGCTACCAAAAGCCACCTTCTAGAATATTTGCAGCTGTTTTGGCGACACTCTTATGGCCACCGCATGGAGATGAGTGGTACATGTCGATGACGCTCTCTACTTCCTCTTCCGGAATGCAGCGCCAGCAGGTCCGGGCTCCTTTTGTAGAGCAACGGGTCTTTCCACAACAAGGAGCCGAGGAATTCACCATAGCCATTAATCTTTCATCCGGAAATGAATCATCGATTTTTGGCTCAACACCTTCCATCACTTCAATGGGAAGTCTACGCAGGTGATCGGCAACTGAGTTCTCTGCTCCCTTCTTATCTTTCAACTCAATGTTGAATTCTTGAAGCAATAAAATCCACCGGATGAGCCTAGGCTTAGCTTCCTTTTTCGACATCAAGTACTTCAATGCGATAATCGAAAAACCGTGATTATTGACCCCAAGAAGTAAGGCCGAAATTTCTCAGTAGCATAGACCACTGCCACAAGCTCCTTTTCGGTGGTAGAATAGTTCTTTTGAGCGTCATCCAAGGCCTTACTAATGTGACAGATTGCATGAAGCTTGTTCTCCTTTGCTTTGGCCCAAAACATTTCCCCACCGAAACATCCGATGCATCACACATGAGCTCAAAAGGGAGTTCCCAATTTGGTGGTTGCATGATCGGGGCGGATATGAACGCCTTTTTCAACCTGTTAAAAGCTTGCAAACACTCATTAGTAAAGCGAAAGGGGGCATCTTTCGCCAAAAGTTAAGTTAAGGACTTGGCTATTTGTGAAAATCCTTCGATAAACCGCCAATAGAAACCGGCATGGCCAAGAAAACTAATCACACCTCTAACATCGCTGGGAGGCGGGAGGCGTTTAATTATCTTAACTTTGGCGGGATCGCCTTCAAAGCCCCGACTAGAAATGACATATCCAAGAATTATTCCTTCTTCTACCATGAAATAACATTTCTCCTAATTCAACACTAGGTTAATCTTTCGACATCTTTCTAAAACTTTAAGACAAATTGTGAAGGCATATGTCAAATGATGAACCACAAACCAAAAAATCATCCATGAAAACTTCTACTTTCGACTCAATCATGTCGGAGAAAATGGTCGTCATACATCTTTGAAACGTAGATGGTACATTACATAGTCCAAACGGCATCCTCTGATAAGCAAAGGTGCCATATGGACATGTAAACATTGTCTTTTATTAATCTTGGGGGTGAATCGGGATTTGGAAGAATCCCGAATACCCATCAAGAAAGCAAAAATGTGTATGACTAGCCAATCTCTCAACATTTGATCTATGAAGGGGATGGGAAAATGATCCATACGGGTTGACTTATTCAATTTTCGGTAATCTATGCACATACGCCAACTCGTAACTGATGTAGTTGACACTACCTCACCGTCTTCATTCTCAACAATGGTTAAGCCTCCTTTTTTTGGGGGAACTACTTGGACCGGACTAACCCATTTCTTAGCGGAGATAGGATAGATTATCCCAACCTTAAGTAGTTTTAAAACCTCATTTTTCCTTACCTCTTTCATATTCGAATTTAATCTTCTTTGAGGTTCAATGGAGAAAGCTTCGATCATCCTCAAGGTAAATACGATGCATACAAAGAGATGGGCTTACCCCTTAAGGTCATTAAGCGAATAGCCAAGGGCTTTTCTTTCAAAACACTCATCAAATCATTTAATTGAGTGCCCTCAAGCTTCGCATTAACAATTACGGGACAATCCTTATCATCATCAAGAAGTTCATATTTAACAAAACAGTCTCCTCTAATTCCACATTGAGCACCTCATAGCTTCCATTGGGTCGATGCTAGGCTTCGATTCATCAAGGAGTTTTTCATACTCCCCATCTTCGACACCACTTTCTACCTCACCCCACAAAGTCTTTTGAAGAGGGTCCTCAACTTTCATAGCTCTCTCCATTCTTCTTATCTCATCATTAAAGACATCTACTCTCATCACCTCTTCCATTAGTGGCCGGCTGGCCGCTTCATGGCTTTAGGAAACTGAGACACCATCTTCTCATCTCCAACTCTCAAGGTGAAAGTATTTTTGTCACAATCAAAGAACATACGGGTCTCTAAGAACAGTCTTCCCAATAACAATGGTGTATAGGGGTCTTCGTCCATATCCATAACCACGAAGTCACAAGTAATGGTGAATTTACCGACTTGAACCGGCACATCAATCAACTCTCCAACGGGACTTCTTATGGTACGGTCGGCCAATTGGATGGTTCACTTGGATAGCTCGATTTCATGATGGAGCTTGCTTGCTA
The DNA here is from genome assembly GCA_947646795.1 of Beta lomatogona. Classification (NCBI taxonomy): domain Eukaryota; kingdom Viridiplantae; phylum Streptophyta; class Magnoliopsida; order Caryophyllales; family Amaranthaceae; genus Beta; species Beta lomatogona. The sequence continues at coordinate 125,268 of CANSNZ010000298.1, read as the reverse complement.
TAAATAAGGGCATCAAGCTCACCTTTGTTCCAAGATCGGGCAAAGCACTCTTTTGCTCAACAGCTTCCATTTTCACCAGAATGAGAACCACCATATTTTGTGCAAGAATGATTCATTTCGTGATGAAAGATTAATTGCTATGGTGAAGTCTTCGGCACCTTTGTTCGCCGATGTTGCTAACTATCTTGCTTGCAACTTGATGCCCCCAAATATGACAGCACAACAGAGAAGGATTCTTGAGAGATGTTAATAGCTATGTATGGGAAGACCCCTTGCTCTTCAAAAGGGGTCCGGATAGTATCTATTGGCAATGCATTCCCGAAGAGGAAGTAGAAAGTGTGATTGGCATGTGCCACTCATCTCGCGCCATTCTAGAGGTGGAGGTCTTTGATGTTTGGGGAATAAACTTCACGGGACCATTTCCAAGTTCCAATGAAAACAAATATATTATTGTCGCTTGCGATTATGTGTCAAAATGGGTGGAAGCTTTGGCATCTCCTACGATGCCAAGGCTGCCATAAAGATGATGAAGAAGATTATATTTACAAGGTTTGGTGTCAGAGCAATTATAAGATCTCACTTTGCAAAGAAATCATTCAAGGCTTTTGGAGAAAAATGGTGTCCGACTCAAAGTTGCTCTTGCATATCACCCCCAAACTAACGGCCAAGCCGAAATCTCGAATTATGAGATCAAATTGATTCTCGAAAAACCAGTGGGTCGCTCAAGGAATAATTGATCTGACAAGCTCAATGATGCAATATGGGCCTATAGAACCGCTTTCAAGAACCCCATGGCACAATTCCATACAAGCTTGTCTATGGCAAGTCATGCCATTCTTGGGTGGAACTTGAGCATAGAGCGTATTGAGCTATAAAGACTTTGAATTTTGATCTCAAATTAGCGAGTGAGAAGAGGATGCTAGACCTCCATGCTTTGGAAGAGTTGAGAAGAGACGCTTATGAAAGCGCCTGTATCTACAAGAAAAGAACAAAGGCTTCGCACGACAAACACATTTTGATGAGAGAATTAAACATTGGAGATCGTGTGCTTTTCTTCAATTCAAAGACTCAAACTTTCCCAGAAAAATCTAAGTCCCGATGGAGTGGTCTATGTCCATTTGAAGTGAAGGAAGTTTTCCCCTATGGTGTCGTGTTGATTTGGAGTGAAAGAACGGGTTCATTCAAGGTGAATGGTCAAAGGCTCAAGATCTACTTTCGTGAGCCGATTCCACAAATAAAGAGCATTGAGCTCAAGGAGTACGACTACTCCAAAATCAATGAATGAAAAAGTTAAAGGCGTCAAGCTAGTGACATAAAAGAAGCGCTTCTTGGGAGGCAACCCACGCTTCCATGTTGTGTTTTTCTTGATTTCTTATTGTGTTTGATTGAAGTTCATGTGTTGGTTGGATTTGAGAATGTTTGGTGTTGTTTGTGCATTTTGTAGCTAACAAAGAGGAATGAGCTAAGATTGGGGGAGCAATTTGAGCCCCGAGTGGATAAGTGGTAGTTGAGTTCGTGAAACAAGAAGAAAGAGGATTCACGAAGTTTAGAGCGCACGCCCACTTAAGGATAGAATGCACAAATTTTGCAGGAAAAATGGAATGAGAAGCAGTGAAAAAAGAGTGCATGCTCCCATAAGAACTAACGCTCCGTAAAGGAGCGAACGCTCTAACAAGAGAGCGAATGCTCTCCGGTGCTCAAGACAAAGGAAGGTGACTGCAAAATCGGAGCATATGCTCGCCCCAAGAGAACGCTCCCGTCTGACGCGGCTCGTTTTTGTTTTAAAACCCAGTTCGTGCCTACTCCTCCTACTCCCAAAAATCCAATCCCCTAAATCCAAATTGACATTAGTAGTTAGTTGTTTTCTTTTGATTTCACTAACCTACTAATGTTTGTTGCTTTTGATGTTTGTTTTCTTCTTTCCCTTTTTATTATTTTTCTTATTTGTGTTAAGTTGTTTTTATTTTTGTTTGTTTATGTGTCTCGGTGCTTGTTGTCGACTCAATTGTGTTTTTAAGTCGAGTGATAGGTTCTTGGTTTGAGTCATGTGCATGGTAGTCATCCTAATTAGCTCATGTCTTGATCCCGATTCCCATCACCAGATATGATGCTTGATTGTCCTTGTGTGTTGTGCTAAGCTTGGGGGAGGGAATGACAACTGCAAAACTAGTCTATAGTCTTGAAAAACTTGCCAGAACCCCATAAGTCTCGTTCGAGACCCTCTTCATAGATTGGACGTATTAGGGTCTACTTGTTCAAAGCCATACCCCGCGCTATGGATCACTAGGAGGCAGGACATTGGGCGTTCATTTAGATTATAGGATAGCTACTTAGCCAAATGGCCTTACCTTGCACTGATTTTTCCAATTTTTGAACACCTTTTAGCCTTTTTGCCTTCTTTTTGGAACCTACATCACTAGTTACAATCAGAAATTGTTCCCACTAGTAGAGTACATCTTTAAGAGACTAAGAGACTTGACCATCTTTGCTCGTGGAAGATTTAATACTTTGGTTTATTTTTCGTTCCTTTCCATTGCCTCCACCATTGAGGTAATTCAAAAAAAAAAAAACCTCCTTGTCGGGTTGTGTCTTTCGTGTCTTTCATTGATGTCTTTGTGTTTGCTAGGGGACAACCTTGGGGGAGTTAATAAATGAGCTCTCGAGCTCATTCATTGTAAGGTTTTAGGTGCCTTTTTAGGTATAGATTGAGTTATAATTGTTAGTTTTTACCTCATTTTCCTTGTTTTTGCGTTCTTTAGTCGTTTTAGTGTTCCAAGGCTCATTACTCTAGGTTTGGTGTTCATTTGTGGTGTCTTGAGCCTTAGTATGGTTGTATTGTGTTTCCTCATAATTTGTTTTACCCCAATCTACGGGTTTCTAAGAGTTCTGGAGTCCTGGAGTTGCGCGTTATCTAGTGAAGGAGCATTTCTTGCTCGATTCTACTCTCCCTAGTTGTTGCCCCAATGAGGAGCCCAAGCTCCTGCCTGGAACAACGCTCTAGATTTCCAGAAGGAAATGAAGAGTGAAGAATTGCCCCAGCTTGGAGCGGACGCTCGAGAGGGGAGCTAACTCTCCTCCCTGTAGGCGCCTTGTTTTGTCCGTCCCTTTTTTATTCTAATTTATTAGCGAGCCAGTTAAAAACAAAAGAGGACGGATTTGGAGACATGTATCATCTTAGTTTCAAACTTTTAGTTTTAGCTTAACTCTTAGTTCTCCACTTTTAGAGAGAGGAGTGACAACTTCAATCTCTTATAAGATCTCAACTATTTATGCTTTATTAATCAATCCCTAGAGGTATTTTCAGTATTTCTTCATTGTTTCAAGTTTATGCACTTTATCTTTGAATTTGATGCTTATTGAGTTGCATCTTTAATTACTTCTTAGTTTTACCAATTTTCTTAGCTATTTCTACATGCATGTTGATGGATTACATTTCTATTGATGTTTTCTCATTCACCATGAGTAGTGAGTAGTTTCATTTAGGTCTTGGGGGTAAAAACCCCTCTTTGTGACTATGAGTAATTCATTGGTGTTTGTTGTTGAGTTTATATTTGTGGAATTGAGCTCTAGTGTAATTTATTGTGACTTTTCATGGTTGATCACCATTAAAACTCTTCTAATCTCTCCTAATTGAGAGATAAAATTAGGTTGTGTAGCTCACTAGACTAACTTGACTTGAATTCACTAAGAGATTAGGTTTATGAGTCAAGAATTGTGAACTTGATGCTTTCATGCATGTTGATTTGAGTAATTACCATGAAAAAAGGAGGCCATTCAACTTGACATAGTTATAATTAGCTTGATAAAGTGATTAGTTATTGCAGATAGTTCACTAGCATCACATTCATGGACCAACAACTCAACTCCCAATTGATTGACTTGTAGCAACTTAGAGTGCTGTCACCACCCAGAGCCTATCTTCTATTGATTGCATTTCCATAATTTTCTAGTTGACTTAATCTAGCTTAATCACAACCCTTGCAACCAAGTCCATGCCAAAGTTCATCGACAAGAGTTCAAATTGAGTTTACTACCAGCCTTCCCTTGGATTGGACCCTTACTCGCCCTTACTACTAGTTAGTGGGTTGTGTTAGGAGAAGTATAGATTATTAAAGTGTTGATTGATTGCGCTAGAGCCTACGACACTCCTAGGAGTACCCATCAACGACACATGGTCTGAGCCGATATTGGTGGTATGATTACCGCATCATTCCCATTCCCGAATCACCGTGACTGTTTCCGCGATTGTAACGGAAACCACATTTTCGAACTATGGATTGAGGACACCATTTTCGACTTATAATGTTTTCACCCATTTAACTCATTTATATATAAACATCCCATAAACATTACAAATTTTTAAGACATACCAAAATTATTTTCTTAAAAACACGCATTATTCTTTTGGAGTATCGCTGGTTTTGATTTTGTTAATTAATTTAATTAGATTAAAATAAAAAGGTTCAACAGGTAACCCGGTTAATATAAAGGTTAGTTCATATGGATGAGTTTTCAACTCGTTTAATGAATGGGTGAAGCTCAAGTTTAGAGATTTTCAACACGTTTATTACTGACATGAACACTAACCCGGCACGTCCGTACCATTGATACCGGAAACGTGGTACGTGGCCACGTTCCACGTTCCAGGGGACGCGTCCCGGAACGCGAAACGTGGGACGTGGGCTAGGAGTCCATCCGAGGCTGCGTTCCGCGTTCCTGTTTCCGTACCACGTTCCGGAACGTTCTCCGTTCCTTGTAACAATGGTCCGTACCCAACTTGTTTGCCAGCCCCACTCCTCACACCATCCTTACCTGATTCCATCCACCACCTTGTTTAATTTATATTGTCACCTATTACCATGCTTAATTCATTACCCGTAATCCAAGCATGCCCTTAGAGAATTCCTTTTCTTCTTAGTTATAACAGATTTTTAAAAGTAAACAGAAGGCCGACAAAATTATTTTCCATGGTGGCGTGTATCATACCATATTAAGTTGGTATTCTTTTCGCCTTACAAAAAAGTTCAAGTTGCTATCTACATGAATAATATTGATTTTCTTCATATAAATTCGACAATCTAGATACGCTGACAGCATATTCTCAAAAACTTGGTCATATATGCACTATGAACGTAGACCAAAAGAAAATTATGTACCAGTTTGTCCATATCTGAAGGATAGAAATTTGCACCAGGTGGTTTCACTAGAGAAAACGCAGATTTATACTCAAGGCCCTTCCAATCAGGCACTGGTTTTGTTGCATGGGGATGCAATTTAACTGCAGAATCAGCAGTAGTCAAAAATGGCCGATTTTCGTCTAGGGAAGACCTGTAAGCAAACAATAATTGACAAACAGCATTAACATATCTCCTCAGATGATTGGATTGTCATATAGATAAAAGTGCGAAACCTGTGGCAGGTAACATAACGAACATACCACTGCATCATGAACAAATTCACGTTCAATTAGCATAAGTTAACAAGCGTAAAATTCATGAGAAGGAGAAGCAAGCCTTGGATGTGTGCTTATGATATTCTTTATTGGCCTAAATCAAGGACATTCTTATGAAACATGGGCATGGATCTTGCGTTATTCCCTGTCAATGACGAAGTAAGATGTCATGCTAACCCTCTTCTCATTCTTATTCTACAATAACTAGTAATTGGTCTTTGTCTTTTAATTATTTGAAGATGAAATTTATTTTTCAAGAGGGAAAGAACAACAGAATTTATGTCCCACAGACCCACACCCAACTTACCATAGAATGATGAATAGTGGGCCTAGGACACATTTCTTCATCTCAATCTTCCTTTGGCAGTTATAATATGCCTATAAAAGTAGACTTTATATATATATATATATATATATATATATATATATATATATATATATATATATATATATATATATATATATATATATATATATATATATTTTTAATATTTACTCCCTCCATCCCCGAATAGGTTTCCCATTTCTCCAATGCACGTTTTGTATCGTTCATATCTTTAATTGCATATTGGTAAAAATTATAAAAGTTTGATTTTCCAAATGTTCGTGGGTGGGAATAGCTCAAACAAAGAAAAGTCTGGTCTGAATTCAGGCACGGCCCCCACTTCTGCTGCTAGGTCGGGGAATGCCGCCAGTCGAGGGCGCCGCTATGCCCCTTAATCAATCGAATGGTCCTTCGACCTTCGTTTGATTTTTGCGGCCGGCATAGATCTCATGAGACCCGCCCACTATTACTACGAAAAAAGAGCCCTACCCTTTTCCTTCACTACTAGGAGAGTAGCAACTTCTGTTAAGACGAATCAAAAAAGACCCCACACGAGTAGTTTTTATCTTATATATTGGAAATTCTTTTTGAGGATTTTCTATACCTATGAATAGTGCCCAAATTAGAAATGGAAAATCTATTAAGGGACGGAGGGAGTATTTTCTATTATTACTTCAGATTGTAATATTGGATTTTCCTATTCTACAAGTTAGTTTTTAAGCTCTAATATAGGACTTAATTGGTACGTTTCTCTCAGTTGATTGATATAAAAGTTCAATGGATTTAATTGAGGTGTGTGGGGAATTCCCAATTTCTAAGCTCTACCAATATGATACTGATTTACAAAACTGATTATATAATGCACGTTAAACCACAGAAAGAGATTACTTTCTTCTAGAGGAATTCCATGAGTACAGATGTTTACCATGGACTTTTGTTAATAGAAAAATACTTCCATTTCAACTCGTTCAAGGGAGAGGTATCAGCATGCTCCTTCAACCAATCTCTTAAAGCTGGATTGCTGACACAAACCTGTATAAATAAGTTCAAAGGACAAGCCTCTCAGCAAATATGGTAGAAGATACAAAACATTTGCACTATAAAAAAAATAATAGGCTGATAGCCCTCATTTGAGCCACTCCTACCATGCCCAAACTTGTGCTAGCAGATGATTAGAACTAATAGCGAACAGAAATCAGGCCCTTCTGAATTGTCATGCTAGAACCTTATACATGGAGTTCATCTAAACAGAGATTGAACCAATATTTTCCATAGAAAAAATGGGAGACAAACTGCTCATGTTTAAGAGCTCCGAGTCCAAGGAATCCAACTAAGGAGTCAAGAAACATATAGCAACAGCCCCAATAAGTTTTACAATGTGGTAAACATTCTCGCAGATGTGTGGGTTAAGACTTCCAGTTATAGAGAATCACACTCCACACTTAGAATAGCACAAGCAATGTGAGCAATTAGTAAAATTAAATTTCCTTTGTATATTATTTGTCCTCCAAATGAGACTCGCCAATAGAGAATGCTCAAGCTAGAGAAGAATAAAACAAAACAAAGCTTTTAGGAAAAATGGATCAGAATAATCCCCAACTATTGCCCATCCGCTTTTAATAATCCTTACTATGGGTTATTTTTAAATAATCCCAACGATTGCGTGCCATTACTAAAAATACCCCAACATGACTTATGACCTATATCTTCGGTTAATATTGGAATTTCGAGAATCAAGTGCTATTAAAGTTAAATATTTTGTGCTAAAAAGATTTTGGAAAAAAAAAAAAACAATTTGCTCTTTCTCTCTCCTCCTCCCCGTGTCTTCTTCCTCAAAACCAAAATCTTAATCCTTTTTCATCTTCATGGCTTCACTATAAATGGCACATCATTGCTCCAATTCGGTTAATCATCAAAACTCAATTAATCTCCCTTGCTGATTTTTATATTCTTCATTAAAGGAGCAAAAACCCAATTCCCTTTCACTTAATTTATCTCTCTCCTCTGTTTGAGCAACCCAAAGGGCACCGGCACCTTGAGGGCTGCCACTTCCACTCATTTATGCTTGCCGGAATTCGCCACCGCTTCTGCTCTTCTTCCTACGTTGCTGCTTCTATTTTGCACTATATTTCCCCTATTTCTCCTCTGTTTCGTCTGAATCATAGAAACAAAACGTGTTGTCGCGGGAACGGTCGCGTTGTCGCGGGAACGGTCGCGTTGTCGCGGGAACGGCTTGTAAAGGGGAAATAGAACGTTTCGCGGCCGACGCGGCGTGAATTTTTTTTAAAAATTCACATTAATATGTTCTAACCTTATTTGCTTTATTTTAGTTTATGAAGCATTATTACAATATAATATAATTAAATCTATCAGAATATCATGTTACATTAGCTATATAATTAAATTATAAAATATTTTTAGCTAATATTTGAAAAGAACGGATGTAACGGGGATAAAACGTTCCAACGCGGCGAGTTCGCGTTACGGAACGGACAACGCGGCGAGAAGTATGTGATTTTTATTATGGCGTTCTATAACGGCATTTCGCGGAACGGCAAATCCAAAATCCGTTACGAACGGTCGTTCCGTAACGGAACGGGAGAGTTTTAATTCCATGGTCTGAATCGCCGCCACAAACCAGTGCTTTTGACCACTCGCTAATGCTAGCATTATTGGTTGTCAAAACACCGACGTTTCCCGCTGTAAGCCTGCACTCGGCGAGCTTTATGCTCCGCTAATCTTTCCTCCACGCTGGGTGCTGCCTTACCGTGGCGCTCAAGGCCACGATTTGGTACTACTATTCCTTCGTTCTTTCTTCTGCTGCTGCTGCTTTTGTTCATTTGCTGCTGATTGTTGTTTGATCGTTGCCTCTATTCTTGTGCCTCTCAGAGTTTCTTTCCATGAATGGAAAACTGAGGAAGTTAAAATGAGAGTGAAAGATCGTCTTTTTGGTTGAAAAGCAGAGGAGATAGAAAAGACTGTCACACACGTACCATGTGCTATTGTTTACTGGCTCAATAGGTCATAGCAGAATTGGGGTATTTTTGGTTGTGGCACCTAATAGTTGGGATAATAAAAAGCGGATAGACAATAGTTGGGATTGTTCTGGTCCATTTTTCCAAGTTTTAAAGAGTAGTGCATTCCAATTCCACTAAATCAACAATAACAAGATTGACGTAATAAAGACGATAATAACCGACAGAATTTGAGGAATATTTGTATATGCATGTGTCAAATAAATTGAACCTGCTGGTGAAATATATCATCAATTATCATTGCAGCTTTAAGAACCAATTCAAGAGCTTCTTTATCAGCAGCACTAAGCCCACCAAGCTGCATCACAAATAAATTCAAAAATGTTGGTCAGCTTTAGCATATTCTTCTCAAAGTTATGCACAAGAAAATCACATATAGCACAATAGCATAGAAAACTCTCGATGTTGTTACAAGTATATCATTTAGGACCTGTGAACCTTACAAGTCACCGCCACCTAGTCCGACGACATTGCATCCCTAGTGAGAACTTTAATGTGCTACAATATGCTCCTGCAAACCCAATATGTTTATATCATTAATCAGTTTTTCACTCCTTCCATCGAGGTCACATTTGGCCTCACTCAGCTTCTTATAACATCGAGGTCATATCTTCATACCCTTGCAACTTCTGGTAATCGTTGCACATGCCTAAACCAACATAGCCAAATGTTCCTATCTTACCACAACATTTGTAACTTACCACAATATCTTCATACCCTTGCAACTTCCGGTAATTGTTGCACATGCCTAAACCAACATAGCCAAATGTTCCTATCTTACCACAATATTTGTAACTTACCTTGCTCCAAATATCTTTACGTCAAATTGTATCCCTTCAGGTGTTACCTACTTCCCACATATCCATATCAACATAAACATCTCTGTCAAATTCAAACCCATCTTATTATCACTAATCTGATGGCAATTTTATAAAAAAATTCCCCTTCAATCATAGTATTACTCTACTATCACACAATATTTAGTTGTTGATCTCCATTTGAGCCACCAAATTTTACCCCTAGCCTTATCCCCAATGCTTATATTAAAGGGGGTATACCACTTTCAACCTTTATGGGGGGCTAGCCCAAGGAAAAAAATCGTGGATGCGGTCGCGATCGCGGTAACGTTTGCGTTGTCGCGGAAGCGGCTTGTAACGGATGAATGGAACAAATTGCGTCCAACGAGGCGTGAAATTTTTCAAAAAATTCACATTAATATGTTCTAACCTTATTTGCATTGTTTTAGTTTACGAAGCATTATTACAACATAATATAATCAAATCTATTGGAATATCATGTTTCATCAGCTATATAATTAATTCATAAAATATTTTAGGCCAATGTTTGAAAAGAATGGATGTAATGGGGATAAAAAAAAATTGACGCGGCGAGTTCGCATCACGAAACGGACAACGCGGCGAGAAGTATGTGATTTTTATTATGGTGTTCCGTAACGGGATTTGCTGAACGGCAAATCCAAAATCCATTACAGAATGGCCGTTCTGTAACGGAATGGGAGAGTTTTTATTCCATGGGCTAGCCTCTTAGAACAACTCTCTTTTCTTCTCTATAGGGTTTTACTTAATTCCTCGCAATAAGCTTTGGATATTGGTATTGCTCATTCCTATGGTCATTGTCTTAAAAGCTCCAAAGAAATAGAGTGAAGAGAGGAATAAAAGACTAAACACTAAAGTGTACACTTAAATTTTCACCTTAAAAAAAATTATTTGGTTTATGCTTGATATAAGGAGGCTAAAAGGGAAGCAGAGAAGGCCATAAGAAACGCTAGAGCAAAGGTGAATCAAGACCTTTACACAAGATTGATTCGTTGGTCACAATGACGATTTCCTATGATGATTCATGTTAACTGACCCGGATATGATCATGTATAAATATCTTTGAATGAGATTTAGCAATATGAGTGAGTAATTCCTCATGCTCTAAAAAAAGGAGTGAAACCCACTAACATGTCAGTGCATTGATGTTGTATTTGTCAACTTATTGAATTTTACGACTTGAATTCATTGCTAAAGAATTCAGGGCTTGCGTATGTGATCCCCATAAGATTATGTCTTATATGTTAATCAAGCCCGAAAGTCCTACAGGTGAAGTTTAATATTGCAAAAAGTAAACTAGTAGAGTTTAAACCTAGAACCCAATTCACAAATGCAGTTTTGGATGTTTTACATAAATCAAATCAGATCAGATCTTGTAACTTTCTATGGGTTTTGACACAAGTTTTCTAACTTAAGTAACAGGTTAATTAGTTTTGAATATCTTGATAAGTTCTGAAAATAGATATTAGCCATATTAGGTGATTCAACCTTCAAGCATTCATGTATGACTAACAAATATTGATTTCACCTTGTCAACAAGGACAAAAGATGACAGGAGCCAATGGACTAAAATCAAATAAATTGAGATCAATATTTGTTAGCAGTGGCAAAGAATAAGCTCTCTCTGCTAATTTACAGCTGTAGTTTTTGAGTTCATAAGTCAGAAACTTTAACCTTTCAAAGCGAAAGAAACTTGCGAGGCAGAACATTAAATTCTCTGATTCAGTGCTTCTCATTCCAAAATGCTTAATTGTTCTAAAAGATTAAGTATGCGAGATTTAAGCTGTCAAGACTCAAGGGTGTGTTTGGAATCTGTAATGAGTTTGCTTTCGATAGGTTTTTACTTTTAAAATTTTTATTGCATCTTTTGCTTGATAATTGGAACTTCAAAGTTGCATTTTATTTGTGCTTGGCATTCCACTTATCAAATGACCTATCTTTTCTCCCTATTCCTCAACCAATACAAAAATATCTTTTCATCCTCTCCATCTTCACAGTTGCTTCATTGTGTGTAGGTAAGGACTTAGAGGCCTTACAGGGATTTTAGGCTTAAAATTAGTAGCGTTCAGAAAAATGATTTAAATGATTAAAGATAGCTTCATTCAATGAAGTTCAAAGAGGAGATACCACTTCTTTTTCCTTTTCAAAATAAGAGAACTCCTGCTTGAGTATGGCAGGCAGGCAGCTTTTACCTTCTTCTGTCAAAAAGACAGGAGAAAGAGGTCACTTGAGGACTGCAGCCTTCCCTGAATTTTCATATGACAGGTCTCATCCTCATGCATTTGGGTGAGATGTTTTGTTAGATAGGCAAAAACTGCACCTTCATTTCCATTTTACAACAAGCCATTGACTGTGGATGGTACCAGTTACAGCCTGAACAGGGCCTTAGAGGCTCAGAAAGCAGGCATTTGGGTAGCAATTACTCTGCAAAGGAATACTTATATAAAAAAATTCCCAACCCTGTGTTTGATTACTGATTATACTTCAAACTCCAGAAACAAATGGTATATTTCATTCACAGCATTATCTTAAAGTTTGGAGCATTTATTGGAATCCATTCTTAGTTAAACATTTCTGGCAGTCACTTCACACTGTTGCTTCTATTTCGATGAAAATTTCTTACTTCATAAGATATCAAAGGGAAACTAAGCAAAAAGATCACAATATATTTCATGGCTGAATATGCTATTAGATTGAGAAGGGAAAATACAACCTCTGCACTGAGGGGAATCGAGGCATAGCGGTTGAGTTGCCTTTGAAGAGCTAAACTCCGCTCCTCCATGTTCACTTTGTACCTTCGATGTAAAATAAAAGTTATATTGGCAATTACATAAACAAGACAACACCATAAGAATATTCTGTTGTTTACACGTCGAGTACAGTTAAATTAACAAAACTGCACAGAAACATAGCCAGAAAAATGAAATACATGAATAGAAGATAGTAAAATAGAAGCATAATGATTGTTGTTGATTTCCTTCACTGTTTTCCCTTGCTTTGTGGTGAAATCAGATACAAGCATAATGATCATTGTTGATTTCCTTCTCCATTTTACCTTTCTTTTGGTGAAATCTAAATGAAGCCATGCACCAAGCTAGCCATGCAGTGCAATGATTATCTGATATTTAAGCTCGTGAGTCGAGATAATGAATGATTCAGGGTTTTTTTTTATAGCTACCCACCTATTGTAGATGGGTATGAATGATTCAGGATAGTCAATCAGAACCATTAAATTTTGGGACCTTATTTAATCAAACGGATCAACAAAGCAGGCTTAATTTAAGTCAGCCAGATGAGCACGTTAATCCAATGGATTAATAAACACTAACTTAAAATGCAAGTATAGTACACGTCATTGGATTCACACACTCAAGTCTTATCAGAAGACTTTAACTCCAATTCTTAATCACCCTTTTATGAAAATAACATCATAAGACCCTTTAAATAGCACTCTGAAATCTTAAATTATCTAAGAAGAATCCTAAATAGCGTATGATATAATGTCCTTACTAAACTAGGACTCCAATTAAAGCAATTCCTATTTCCACATGTAAGAGACAATCCTTTAGGATTCGTAAAACCGTGTCGGAATCCTACTAGAATAATAAAAGATATGACTTATCCTAAAAGAATTACAGATAAGCCTAGTTGTTGCCTTGTATACCAAGCTCAAGGCATTTTACTACACAGTATCACATGTTGAGCTCACAACACGATGCAGTGTGTCAAGTACTGCCACTATGCAGCTTCATCCATGCGAAACTCCCCCAATATTCCACCCTCACATCAATATAACCGTATAGCCAATACAGCCAGCCAAGAACTAAACCCCAAACACACCAAGATACGCAGCTAGAAAAAAGCTAATGAAGAACTCAAAAATGAACTAAAAACAACTAAAAAAAAGGTCTTAATTTACTCCCATTAAATATCTGTATCGGAGAGGCAGAGATACTAAAATCCGCATAATAAAGAAACAGCCAAGTCTGACTTTTTAGCATTGACAAGGGGTTAGTGGCAGGGGAGGACCGACGTGGGGTTCTGGGTGGCATGGGCCCCCACAATATTTTAAAAAAAAAATTGAATTTTAGAAAAAAAATCGTTAAAAGAAAAGGTCGAAACTCCGTGGACTAGGGCGTATAGCGTACTAAAACTCTTGCATTTCCAAATCCCAAAACTTAAAAATAAAGAAAGTTACTGGTGTCTTACTAGAGAAAGAGAAAGAGAAAGAAGAAAAGAAAGATAGAAAGCGACATCAAATGTGCAAACGGCAGCAGGCGGGTCCGCAACATACTTCACACACTGCCAGGCCAGTTGCCAGTCAGCTAGTCAGTACTCTTTGCCGCTTTATCAGGTCAGTTTCTTTACTTTTTATGTTCAAAGTTTTCTTTTTTGTTTTTGCCAAAAGCAATTTTTGGTTTTTTGCTATTTATTTGTTACTTTGATTCAATTTTTTATTGTTTTGCCTAAATAGTTAATTGCATTTTTAATACATTTATTGTTTAATTGGTTTTTTTTACGCAAGATTGTTTATTTCATCCTAAATTTATATTACTATGAATTATGAATCGAACACTTAGTTTGTCAGCAAACACAATAATGTAATAGGAATTCCAAATTATAAACTCTTAAGTTAAATGTTATTTCAAAATTTGTGAAGTAAATGTAAAATACTGATACAATTTAATAAACTTTAAAAAGAGTGATGTTTATCTGAGAACAGTTAGATTGTGATTTAAATAAAATAAATATTTATAGGTAATTTTATGCATTTTGGATTTTTTTAAAATTCTTGTATACTGTTGCGTCAATTCATTTCGGGGCCCCCTAGGATTAAAACCCTGGATCCGCCCCTGGTTAGTGGATGACAAAATATGATAGTGATTAGGGGTAAAAAGAATCATACGTGATGTACTTTATTTTCAGATTACATCAACTTCCAGTAGTAGAATTATAAAGCAAAGCCAACCAGAATATACAAAAAAAAAAAAAAAAAAAAAAAAAACAAAAATTTACACACGGTTGGCGGAAGGGGGGTGAGCAATTAAGCAGCTTAAGCAGAAACAAAGTGAAAATACCTTTCATCAATTAAGTTAAAGAGCTGCCCATATTGCCCTTTTACATCACAAGGGACATAATCAGGATCATCGTTTGCCAGCAAACTCTTATATTCCTCAAATGAAATATATTTAACAGCTGATACTTCTGATTCCTAAAAAAAGATGTAATGCAATATCATATTATCATTTATAAGCCATTATGTAGGAAATATGAACAGATCTATCAGTAGGACTAATTTCGTCAAGCTATAAAGAGTGTTCTAGTCACATCAGTCTTAAAATGTTCTGAAGTGATACATCTAAGATAAATTAATAGAAGATAGCAGTTTTAGTTGTAGTATTTTTAAGAACTACATACATCAGAAGATGCCTGTCTCATTAAGCAATAACACTTCTCATAAGATAATTGTCTAATGAGTAGTGGACTGTCTAAAGCAAGATATATAGTCCCAGTTAACCATTTGTATTTTGCATTATTGAATAGTTTACTAATTAATAGAGAGAGAAAATACAGATGTCCTATAATTACTTTTAATGAAAAATTCGACAAATATTGTTGCACATTTTAGATAAGCATAGTTTTCAGACTATTATTGGGCAAAGTTCACCAACTTTGACCATTCACAGAAATGGCCAATTTCGGAGGAAGGAAAAATAAACCTGCAACTGAACTAACAAAATTTGGATTTAAATAGCTCAGACAATTGATGAAAAGTTGAAATTATGAAAGCCCAATGTGAATTTTCACCTGAAGAGAAAATGCCTCCAGAGGAATAGGTGCTAGAGTGGTCACCACATACACATCATTGAACTCATTATTGATATATTTTCCATCATTGATGACGCTGCATTAAAACGATAAAGTCGTTAGACAAATGATAGAGACCAGAGTCCAGACCCAACAGAAATGAAAATAAAATTTAATAAACAACATATGATTCATAAGATCCAACTGTTCAGTCATCCTCTTAGTGTTCGGTTAAAACAAAAGACGTACATGGACTCAGGGCATACCTAGAACAAAAAAGTTGCCATAAATGAGATAATGCTGCATTTACAAAGTTCTTATGGGCTTTGGCTTACAAGAAAAGATGCACTATGGGTGAAATGAGTGAATGCTTATTATAGCATAAATTAAAGACCTGATTCAGAACATTATCCATCATGTCTCAGGATATTCTATCCAGAACGTGTACCCATCTCTGTCTGGAACTCAGACCAAGATGAATTAGAGAAGGATAGTATGTCATAATTTTCATTCTTTGGATGGCTCTTCATTATAGGCTGCCTACTCTGATCGACTGAGTACTGGGGGAAAAACGTGTGATACCACCTGCTGCTGTTTGTAATGAAGCTGCAGAAACAGTCAAACATCTGTTCTTTTCTTGCTCCTCACTGCTCTCTGGGTAAAGATACTACTCCAGCTCAAGATTACAGGGTGCATACCGAATTAGCTTCTGAATGCTAGGTTGAAATTAGGATAAGTAAGAAATCTTCTAGCAAAAGTAAGCTCTATTTGATGTTCTTTGCCGAGGTACTTTATTATATTTGGCATCAAAGAAATTAGAAGCTTTTCACTGGTCATAGTTAGTCCATTGAATCCAACTTCAGGGGAAATTTATTTCGCATTGTTGTTAGATGTAAGAAGGCTGATAAACACTGTTTGCTTTTGTCATAGCTTTATATGAAGATCTGCATTCTTCACCTTTCCTAGAAGGAAGGAGTATGTAAAAACTGATATAGATAGAAGCAGAATTAATCTGCCAATTGTGTTTTCTAGGTGTGTTGGTTAATCTGGCTGTATACTTTATCCTTCCTTTTTGGTAATAAAATCATCTAATTGACAGAAAGATAGAGGGGTTATAATCCAAAAATTATCCTCGTAGACAGAGTTTAAAATCTCAGATGCGGTCACAATGGCGATGAAAGTCAGACCCATTTTTGCAGGCAATATGAATAATTTAATATCATGGAAAAGCCTGTATCCTTCTATTGGGTGCGTTTATCCACTATCCTTTCCTCTTTTCATCTCAAATTTCAAATCATCCTTACCCTTACCCATTTGAACCAGCAAACCCCCATTAGAGAGAAACTGAAATGCTACAAAGAGAACCCAGAAACGGAAAAGTAGAACAAGATGGAGTTTCCTTCATCATGTTCCTAAAGATTGCTTAGCTTCAAGCAGTAAAACCTCTATTCTTCATTAGAGTACCTCATTTATAGGAATCTTCCTTGCAGCTTCCGAAGGAGAAAAGAAAGGCCTTCCTTAGACCTTCAAATGGTCTCTGCAAGTTACTCAGCATTATCAATCCCCTCAAACAGAACTTACTGATAATAAAAATGCCGCCACCATCTATTTGTGAATCATCCTAAAAGATCAACCTTAACCTTAGAGACAAAAATCTTTAGGAACATGATGTATACTTCTTTAATCAGATTGGCAAACAAGATCTATATTTCTGCTTCAATTGGTTAATGAATACTCATCCAAAAATAAGTTCAACCAGAAATATTCTTTCATTTGAATTTCAACAAGCATATCTCAAATCCAGAGAACTTCAATGGAGGCAAATAAGGGAATTACAAACTTTTAACCACATGAATTCACATTATAGACACTGCAAACTGCCATCAAAAGGACAAAGATCATACTTCATGTAATTAAACTTAATTCAATGTAGATATGTATGAGATCAATGACACAAAAGAAAGCACGGCCAAAAACATTATCAGCAAGGTCAAGACAACTATTAGAGTAGAACCATCAAACGAACCACTCTTGGAGAAAAACGAATAACAATTCAAACGCATCCTCTGGAAGGTTGATACCTAGCTCTTCTTGAAGTTCCCTTCTGCAAGAATTTGATGTAAATGTTAAATACATGAATTACAATGAGATGGACACCGTATTCTCCATTATAAATATCTAAATGATGGGATTCCTGTTTGTTAAATCAATAATTTGCACCAACTCAAAGATGTATCCTACCTAGATCTTAATTATGCGATTTACTAACATTGGATATTCCACACAACCATCTTCTACGAATAAGCACCTAAGAAGTTCGACCAATTTGAGTGTTCGACAAAAGTTCTACCACTAGAAACTTATTTTGCTTTCTTAATCAATAAGTGTATTCAAGGCAAATTTATGCTAAGCGATATCCTGTTATTTTAATATTTCTTGTTTTGTCCTTACATATAATCAACAGAACCTTTTACTTTCTTAGGTAGTCAAGCGAAGGAAAGGAAGGAGCATTTGGGCAGTGAAGAAGGCTAAGAGAGTTTGGGTTCTGGCGTGAAATGGTATCCATGATTGTTTCTTCCAGATAATGCTTATGAGTGTCTCCCCTATGGCACATCAAAACTGAGAGGGAGATATTCTAGGCCATATCAAACAAAACGGCGATTCACAATTAGTTATCAAGACACATAAAAATTCTTGGAAAATCAGTCTCAAAGCTTCTCTATTCCTTTCTTTGCACAGAACAATGCTTCTAATTATAAATGAATTATTTGTCAGCAATGCCACAATTGAGAATGCGATGGTCCAACTTTGGCTTCTATGGGGGGAAATATAATCTCAGCATCGTAAAATTTCCATTACCCAAGAGGATTTTTGCTGATGAGCCTCTATCTTCTAGCACAATTGATCAGGGTAAGAATTTTACATCTCGATATCTCCAAATTTCTTACCTAACCTAAAATTGATGTTCCAAGCAAGAGTAAGCCATTTCTGAACAAAAATCCCAAGATCGGGGGGTGAGCACAGTCGAGAGGTGATGAGGAGGAAAAAGAGTATTACTTGCTTGAGACTCGTTCAAAGTCTAATTACAATACCACATACCCCCTCCCTCCGTTATAATAAAAATACAAATCTTATACTAGAATAGAGAAACCAAACAAACAAAACCCACCACATAGGCTTTCAAAGATTCATACGAAGCATGTGTTTGCTACTAAAGATAAAGCATATTACTACTTATTAACACTATTTTCCTGGCAAAAATTATATACTTACACTCTTTTACTCTCCCTTCAAGTCAATCAGAAGGCCGAAAGTCACCCGATGATCTATTCTACTCCTACCCAAGCAAACCAAAATAAATTCCCTCAAAACTGTCTCCAACTTATCATCCTCACCGATATGAATTTAGAAAAAGAAATAGATGTGTATTCAAGATAAGCAAGACCATAGGTAAGTTACTCAACCCACAAAGTGTGAGTATGCTTTTCTACCCATTCGACCTTTTAGAAACATTTTCAATTAGGTCTAAGGAACAAAGTAAAAGAAAAAGAAATAAACAAACACTAAAGGGTCTCAAGTAATATAGGTATATAACTCCTCAGCAAGCTAAACACCCTACAAAGAAGACAACTACATGAGAGAGATAGGAACCTGCCTTTACCCTAAATGATGGATATCCTAAACCTTTCAATAAACTCAAAGTTATCAAAAAAGCATACTTCTAACATCTCTAACTCTATTATTGTATATTCCAATATTAAAGTACTTTGACTGAATTTAGATAAGAGCCTTGATCAAGTGTATGATTTGATTAGATTTGAATGTACTTGATGGAAATATGTAGGTTTATGGATGTCTTCTTAGGGGATTTATATAGGTTTTCGCAGTATGTTTGATGCGTTTTGCTCTCGACTAATATTTGTATTTCTCCTATTTGAAGTACTAGAACTCGTTTAAAGTTTGATGACTTGATCGTATGAGGAAATATTCTTTTTTTTAGTAACTCAACCTTTACTTCTAAGCCAAATTTAGTTTCATCAACGAGGTAGCTCTATGTATACAAGTATTTCGGATCCTCTGATCAGTCCCACTCCTTTACTATATTTGAGACACTTATATCTAGTTTGGGTGTTAAAATTTCCTTTATGTTTCCTTTTTGCATCAAAGGAGATGCTGAATTGTTGATATTTTCTCCCCTGTACAATCTTTTGAAGCAAAATGGAGGATTTCATTCTAGACTGATGGATTTTAGCAAAAAGGAACTAGTTTTCAATGTTGTGTAAGGAGTGTAACATATTGAGAAAATCTTATAGGCAATGGCCAAAATCACTTTAGCTATAAATACTCGATCTAAACATCATTTTACTCCCATATGTACACCCTAGTCTCACAAATCATATGACTCGAACATGTCATGAGAATCCTCTTTACAAACACTCCCCTACCTTTAAGATCATACAAATGAACATATCCACTACCAAAGTTGAATAAAAAAAGGAACAAAAAGAAGACCATGCTCTGAAGTCTGAATGCACCATATTCTAGGATTTTCATTAACCTCACACAATAGAAAACAAGTTCAAAGAAAATACATTTTTGGATCCCCAATCGCCTTCAAATATCACCTGTACAAGAGCATTTGAGATGTATAAAGGAGGCCTATACCTTCAAATGAAATCTAGAAATTTAGAAATTCCTAATGTTTTATTCAAAAATTGGTAACCAAAACTAATATTAGTTTATGTTTTGAATAAGCTTAATAAGGCAAGGTCGTTATTATTTAGGGCATCAACTGCTAACTGCGAATTAGAGAGTTGTATAAATCGCCACACCAACTCACGTCATACATAAAAAGATTTTAATTAGCATTTAGTCCTACACCAAATCAACTCAATTTGGAAACTTAGGGGTCTCATGGTCCAAAGCTCTAAAAGTGCTCCAAAGAATTGCAATGAAGACATGCAGTAAGATTGGCAAAGGATTTATGTGCTTGCTTCATTCGCAACCTCTTTTGGCTCCATGATCAAATTGAACATTGTCTCAACTCTCAACTATCGAAGCTTCACTTCATCTCCCAGAACATTGTAAAATCTTGACAACTACTGCAAAATGCTAATGATAACAAAACACTTTTTGATAATTTTCCAAGTTTGATTGGAGTACTGTAGCCTTCAATCAAGTTTTATAAGCATGGAGGCCACAATCGCCAGGCAAATAAAAAAAAAGGGAGGAGATAATAATACCCAAAACAAAATTAAAAAAATGACATAAAGTTCCTTGTAGACCCAAATGAGATTTAAATGACAGTGATGGAACTCACAACAGAATTAGTTGCCATTACTTACCTGGCTGTTATGAGGGAAGAGTCACCAGCAGATATATGACCTGCACTGGAGATATCCCACTGGCCTGGCCATGAATCTTTACAGTCAGCACGTTTCTGAAGTAGCAGCTCATGTGTGCTTTCAGAATAAATCCACACGTGAACAGCTCGATGATAATCCCCATCTCTATGAACATGCTCCCTACACATAACTACGAAACTGAATACCGAGGCAATATAGCACCAACATATTTCTACATAAAAAAGGATCAATCTTTTTTCATATTTTTAACACTAAACCACTGCCTCAAAGTACAAAACCTTACGGAATGACTCGATACGAATGATAACTATGTTGTGATGCCAGATGGTTGTTTAGAGAAATGACTTAAGGAAGACGGATCATTCAGTACAAGCAACATTCATCTTCAGTAAGCCATTCCTCTAAACAAGTCATTAGTAATCGCATTGATTTACAGTCAAACAAACTGAGGCAACAGAGTAACTCAAAACTAAACTATAATTAACTTCTTAAATTTTACAAATTTATGTCATCATAAAACCTTCATCAAACAGTCTACATTAAAGTCAAAAAAGCACACAAGCAAAGTGATCATGCAAAATGCAGCATTATTACAAATTCATGATTATTAAATAAAAGAAGTTGCTCGCCTAAATGGAACCTGATAAATGAAGTGGATTTCAGTTGAATTTAGAGATGAAAGATCAGATTTTCAATTTGTAATATCAGTTTACTACTGTCATACTAATTGATTACAGGCGGCAAAAATAAAGTGCTAAAAAGAGAGGAAAGTAATAGACCTGAGTTTGCGAACGCCGGTTTTCTGGCCAGTTTTGGTAAGAACGTCGAGATATTCTTCTTCCGCTTGAACAGGACCAGCCATGGCCGCTAATTGGTATGCTAATGAATAATGATGTCAAACCAGGATTACTAAAGAGTAAAGAGTAAAGAGTAGAGACTATAGACTGGTCACTCAAATCGAGTCCTCCAAACTAACCAATGTAAACTTTTTTCACTTCCTAATACGCAACTTTAACCAAATTATTAAGATCTGTATTATAATATATGCGGTTTTTTCACCAAGTACCCCCGAGTTTTTAAAAAATTCAACTGGTACCCTTCATGTTTTCAAAATTCACCAGGTACCCCTATGTTTCAAACTAATACACTCACATATCCTTAATGACTAACGACGTTAATTGCCGTTAGTCTTAACCCAATTAACCCCTGAATAAACCCTAATTAACCTAATTAAACACTAATTAACCTAATTAAATCCTAAAACCTAACTAACCCTAACCTAAACCTAACCCCCTCCCCCACCCTCCCACCACCCCTACAACCCCCACCCCCCAGCCCTCCCCCCCCCCCCCGCGGCCCCATCGCGATCCCAGCCCCTACCCCTTGTCGCGAGCCCACCCCCCACCCCCGTCGCGAGCCCAAAACCCCACCTCTCTTCCTACCCACCGTTGCGAACCCGGAACCCCACCTCTCCCCCACCCCTCGTCGCGATCCCAGAAACCCACCCCTACCCCCGTCGTGAGCTTGTAACCCCACCCTCCCCCCTACCCCTTTCGTGAGCTTGTTCGGGTTCTTGGGTTTGGGCTACGGCGGCGTTGTTCGCAAATTCACTAGGAAATCTCGAAAATGGAAGGGGGGTGGTGGCCGTGGCGGCGCGAGAGTGGGGGAGGGGGGGAACTGGGTTTGGGGCCGCGGCGGCGTGGCATGGGGTGGGGGAGGGGGTTGCGGGGGGTGGGGGGGAGGGGGAGGGGGGGGGGGGCTAGGGTGGAGGAGGGCTGCTGGGGTGGTGGGAAGGTGGGGGAAGGGTGGTTAGGGTTAGGTTTAGGGTTTAGAATTAGGGTTAGGGTAAGGGTTAGGATTAGGGTTAGAATTAGAGGTTATTTAGGGTTTAAAGCAGAAAATTAGGGTTAATGACTAACAGCGGTTAACGTCGTTAGTCATTAAGGGCATTTGGGTATATTAGTTTGAAACTTAAGGGTACGATGTCAATTTTGAAAACATGGAGGGTACCAGGTGAATTTTTTGAAAACTCGGGGGTACTTGGTGAAAAAAACGTAATATATGAGGGACATAGGCACCAAAAATAGAAAAAGAAATAGGGGAATCATAACTACTATATTTAAATAAAAAAAACATAAAAAACGAAAATCTGTCAAAGCAAAAAACTTATAACAAAAGAAATAAATTGGAAAAAACAAAAAGGGTAACGAACTATTTTATTTAACAAAAAAAGGAAAAACACGAAAAGCAAACGTACAATTTAAAAGGAAGTCGGTACTTCCGAAACCAAATTATAAGCAAAATTCTTTAATGAAAATAAAATTTCCTACTTTATCTTTAACTCTAAAAAACAAGTTACAATAAAACGCTCCAAATTATTCAGAGTTCCTCACTTAAAAGTTAAAAAACCCTAAACCTAGTTTTTCTCTCTAGACACCTCCCCTTTTTTCCCCTTTCCCTTCATCAGTAAGGGGCTGCCATGGATGATCTTATACATGGTAAGCCCATTTTCCTCTCTTATTTTCACATTCTAGTTTGTCCTTTTGTTTTGTTGAATAAGTTAGTCTCTCTTTATGAGAGTTTCTTGTGCCCTGATATGGGAAGACTAGTTGTAATCCCCCGTATTTTTATGAATTTTATAAATATATGTTAAAATATAGTTATTTATATTTTAATATATATTAGCATTGTAATGATTTCATATTTCAAACGTTGACCATTTTGAAAGTCAAAGGAATTATTTTAAGGATTTTAGGAAGTTAAAATGTTTTGCTAGGCATGCTTTGAAAAATGATTGAAATACTAATTGGATTTGGAAAAGAAGTTAAATGGGCTTGAGGAACTCAAATACTAATCCTAGTGAGGTTAGGATTTCAAATCATCAATCCTATTCATCACCAAACTCTATTTGAAGCCAATTATATTTTTTCCCTAAGCTCACAAAGGGAAACTATAAATACCCATAAACCCCAATTATTTTACCACACAAAAACTTTCTCTCTCCTCCCTCACACTCAAAACCGGCGGCCCTTTCTCTCTCTTTCACGTTCTTTTTCCTTCTTCCAATTTTCTTTCTTCTTCTTCAAGAAACACTTTCTTCTTCGCCAAGAAACGTCACAACACCAATCACCACCGCCGCCAACTTGCTGCCGCCGCTGCCTTGGTGCTGCCGGCGCCTTTTCCTCCTTATTCTCTTCTTTGTGTTGGTTAAATTATTTTCTTCCTCCTCAAGTTTTAATTAAAGATCATGTTTTAATGTTTTATTTTAGTACTAATCATGATTAATGACTTTAATTTACTGTTTTAATGATTAATCTTGGATTATATATGTTATGTATTAAAAGAATAAAATTTCAGATTTGATTATTAATTTTAGATTGAGTTTTAATTATCAAAGCATGAATTTTTAGGGTGTTAAATATTGGAAAATCATAGTAGCATGTTATAAACCATGAGATTGATTTGAATTATGAATTTAAGCATGTTTAAGTATGTTTAAAGGGAGTTTTACATAATTATATGCTGCTGGAATTTTAAAAGGATTGTTATTAATGGAGATTTAAGGATTTTAATGACTAGTATAGTAGTACTAGGCTAGGTAAATTACGTAGTTGGAGTTTTAATGGTAAAAACAACTTTTAAATATTATTAAAGAGGATTTAAAGTATTTTAAAGTTGCTGGAATTTAATTAGAGTATTGACTTTAAATTATATTGGTTGTTTTAGGCGGAGATTTTTCAGTAGGCGACTTTTAAAGTGATTAACGGTGGCCTATCAGTTTGTCTATACAAGGTACGTACATACCTATGTGTTATGTGATGTAGTATCATGATTTAGGAAGGAAATGTTGTAGTATCATGTATAGGAACTTTGTAAGTTCATATATGATTTCTATTATAATTGGATTTTACATGTTTTATGCTTGTGTGCGAACATGTAAGGATGAGATTTGATCAGGAGTTGAATATCATGTTTGTATGGAATATTGATGCAAGCATGTTGGATTGGGAACTTTATTTATTAATTCACATAGGGGAATTAATATATTTAGTGAGTTGGATCATGTTTAAATCATGTGTTCCCTTATATTATTATTTTCACTACTCTATGAGGACTGTGGGCCTTATTTGGTAAGTTGATAATTTATGCCTTTGAAAGGTAAGTTGATTGTTGGCTAGGTTCAACAAATAAGAAGGATTGGAATAAAAGGGGATTAATCTTGGATTGTAAGTTGTATGATCACTTATTTTAATCCTAAGATAAAAAGAAGTTCAGTTGTGCATGTTTGATTTGAGATTTTTGTATTACTTGTGTGTCATAATAAGTAATAAATTGTAAATCACGTAATATGTAACTTGGATAGTAATAAACTTTAGACTGGTGCACGTCTGAAGTTGGACAATCAGGAGTTGGGGTACATGGTGAGCGTGCCATGGCTTTTTCTGGGAATTGGATTGATCACCGTTCCTTTTTTTATATTCAAAGATTCCTTGATATCGCAGGTCATTATGAAATACGGAGTCGCGCCCGTATTTCGTCTTCCTAGGGAAGGCTGGTTTTTAGTTAGACGACTCGGTCCAATAACTATTCCATTAAAGTAATAAAGAGGTGGTTAAAGTTTAGTTCAGTAAAAGTTATCTGCAGATTGTTAGATGGTTAGATTGTTAGGTTGTTATGTTATTATCTATCCCTGCTTATTATTTTGTTAGTATCATGTTAGGAATGTTATTTATTATTATGTAGTACTCAGCTTTGCTGATTATGTGCTTTGTTTGTATGTGTTGATCATGGATTTGCCTTATTGATCCTGTGATGACCCATTTTGGTGAGCAGATTCTTTAGAGCATTGACATCTACAAGTGTGCAGATGTTGCATCATTGGAAATCTGGGAATGGAGAGCTTGTGTAACAAATTGTTTATCTATTGCTTTAGTAGGAACATATTATTTTAAGTTTTTAGTCGAAATTTTTTTTTTCGAATTATATGTTTGATTTTTTTTATGTTTTTAGCATGTCCGAATTTTTTTTTTTTTGGAACTCATAGGTGATTTTTTTTTTTTTTAAAGTTTGATACTTTTATTATTTTTGTTACCTGAAAATTATAATTAGTATCTGCATTATTATTACCTTTAAAGTTTTATTTGTCGTTTTGTGAGAATGGGTAGTATAGGAAGGGCATATAGGATAGAAATATTATATGCCTGCATTGAATAGTTAGTTCAACATGTTACTATTTATCTTTCCTGCTAACTGTTTATATTTTTCTTCCCTGCTAATTGTTACATTATTGCGCCTATGATGTTAATGGCAACTTTTCATTGTTATTGTTGGGAATTGCGTACAGGGAGAGTACTAAATATACTATTGAATATATTTATTTGTTGTAGATCCTTAATCATGTCTGCCAGAGTAGGAAGTTACCAAAATCCCATGGTAATAAGTGATGATGAAGGTGACGATAATAATGTACCTGTCAATGATAATAACTATACCGGTCTAGATTGGGTTATGCGTAAAATATTAAGGTCAGGGGTGACCAGTGATGATGAGCTCATTGTGGAGTTCGACCGTGCTAGGGGTCAGACAAGATTGGACATTTACCGTGCATCCTTCAGGTGTGAAACTGATTCAGAGTCAGAGGATGAAGAGCCTCAACCTACAAGGAGATCTAAAAGACAAAGGAGATACGTCGAATATTATGATGAGGACATAGATGAGTTTGAAGATGAGATCTTCGTGCCTGAACGATACAAGGAATATGAGGACACGAATGATAATGTGGTACCTTAGGTTGCTATTTATATATTTACGATTAGAGAAAATAATATATTTAATCCTAATATAATAATGTTGGATAGTTGGCCAACAGTGATTAGAGTTGTTTTATAGTACCATTGTTTAGGAAAATATAATGTTATAGTAACAATTATTTAATAATACCCTTTTGGAGGAATAAAAGTTAATTATTTATTTATATGAGTGAGCAAGCATTTATTCCGGGCACGTGTTGGGAAACTTTTTATTATTTAATTTTTTTCTAGGTGATTAAATTCTTAGTTGTTCTACTTATGTGTTCTGATGTGAATATTTTCTTCATGTATGATTATGTGGTTACTAGAGAACATTTTATATTGTACTTGGAACTGTTTGAGAAATTGTTTGTTGATGCGATCTTGGTTGATCAAATCAAATGTTGCCTTCTTAGATTGACACATAAGCTATACTGGAACATAAGTAGAGTTATATTACTTTCAGGTCGTGAAGTAGGATGGCTAACAACAACGACCTAGCTAATGCTATTCGCCTCTTGGCGGAAAAATTGACTCAAGAGAGAGCTGAGCGTCCTGAGACTGCTGGGGTTATGTTTGAAAGGCTAGCTAAGGTTAAGCCACCATACTATAAGGGACAAGCTGACCCTACCTTTCTAGAAAACTAGATTAGGGAGTTTGAGAAACTTTTTGGGGCCGTGAACCCGTCCCCGAGAACTTGAGAGTGGGCCAGCCGTGGCTGTACCTTAAGGATGAGGCTGATTTATGGTGGATGGAGAATGGAGCTAGACTAAGTGTTGTGGAAGGATTCGATTGGGATGCTTTTGTGATTGCCTTGAGAGGGAAGTTTTACCCTGCGTTTATGAGGAAGCAGAAGGCCCAGGAATTCATTAACCTTAGGATGGGTAGTATGACCATCTCTGAGTACTACAGTAAATTCATAGCATTGTCGAGGTATGCACCTGAGGTTGTAGCCACTGAGAAACTGAAGGCTCAGAGGTTTGAGCAAGGGTTGACTAATGAGATACAGCTGGGGTTAGGAGGTGAGACCTTTACATCCCTAGATATTGTGTATGGGAGAGCCGCCCACATTTATGGACTTCAGTCGAGGCGGGATAAAAAGAATACTGTGGTAGGTGAGAAAAGAAAGGACTTTAATGCTGGGGGAAACAAGGGGAATTTCAAGAAAAACAAGAATAGTAATGGGAAGTTCTAAGGAAGCAACAACCAGGATAACCGCAATAAGGGTCGAGGCGAAAGAGTGTATCATTGCAAGAAGTGTAGCAATAACCACCCTGGTAGAGACTGTAAGGGAGACCCAGTGACTTGTACCTACTGTCAGAAGAAGGGCCATAGGGAGTATGAGTGTTTTGCTAAGCAAAAGAAAGAGCAAAATGGCAATGGGGGTAGTAACCAAGTGAGGTCTTGATTTAACCGGTCAGGAAATCGGGGTTCGAAACCCGCAGGGGGCACGAGAATAATCAAGGAAGCTATAACAAGCCTCGCTAGTGAGAACAACCGAACAAGGCTCCGGGCAACCGTTCGTGATGAGTCGCAATGAAGCCGAACGATCTGCCGACGTAGTGTCTGATACTTTTTCTATTAACTCCGTGCTAGTTAAAGCATTATTTGATTCGGGGCCGACTTATTCTTTTGTTTCGTCGTCTGTTATTAAAAGTCTGGGGTTAGTAGATTTTGAGGTGATTGATTTGCCTGTTAGTATACCTACTGGTGAGACCATAAGGTGTACCAAGTTGTTCAGAAATTTGCCTATGAAGATAGGAGACTGTGTTTTTCCTTCTGATTTGATAGAGTTTAATCTGGGAGACCTGGATGTAATTCTGGGGATGGATTGGCTAAGTTTATACAAGGCCAAGATAGATTGTGAAGTTCAGAAAGTAGTTTTAAGGAACCCTTTGGGTAAGCTGACTTCGTATAGACGTTTTGGGAAATCCAAGAACTTTGGGGTTATCTCCACTATGCAAGTAGAGAAGTTGATGAAGAAGGGGTGTGAGTTATATTTCTGTAGTGTGCAAGATGTGAGTAAAGAAGCTGGGGTAAATATTAAAGATGTTCGAATCGTGAATGAGTTTATGGATGTGTTTTCGAGTGAGATTTCGGGTATGCCGCCTGTTAGAGCTATTGAGTTCACCATAGACTTAGTTCATGGAACTGCACTTATATCTAAAGCACCCTATAAAATGGCACCTCCGGAGATGAGTGAGCTGAAGACACAGTTGCAAGAATTGTTCGATAAGGGTTATATTAGACCTAGTGCATCACCTTGGGAAGCTCCTGTGTTGTTTGTTAAGAAGAAAGATGAGAGTATGAGGTTGTGTATCGATTATAGGGAATTGAATAACATAACCATCAAGAACAAGTATCCTTTGCCTAGGATAGATGACCTATTCGATCAACTGAATGGAGCGAGCGTGTTCTCAAAGATTGATTTGCGTTCGGGGTATCCATTTGAGAGTAGCTGATAAGAATATACCTAAGACTCCATTTAGGACTCGTTATGGTCATCATGAGTTTACTGTAATGCCTTTTGGGTTAACTAATGCACCTGCTATATTTATGGACTTAATGAATAGGATTTTCCATGAGTTCTTAGATAAGTTCGTGGTTGTATTCATTGATGATATTCAGATCTATTCGAAGAATGAAAAAGAGCATGATGAGCACTTGAGGATCATATTAGAGACGCTTAGGAAGAATCAATTGTATGTCAAGTTCTCTAAGTGTGAGTTTCGTTTGGAGAATGTAGCGTTTTTGGGTCACTATGTGTCTAAGGAAGGAGTCTCTGTAGATATCCTGCTAAGATTCAAGCTGTGAGTGAGTGGCCAACTCCGAAGAATGTGTCTGATATTCGAAGTTTCCTAGGTCTAGCTGGCTATTACAGAAGATTTGTGAGAGATTTCTCAAATATAGCGAGACCCATGACCAACTTGATGAAAAAAGGAGTCGAAATTCGAGTGGAGTGAGAAGTGTGAGGAAGCTTTTCAAATTTTAAAAGAATGTTTGACCTCCGTGCCAGTTTTGACCCTGTCTGATGGGAATGAGGGATTTGAGGTGTATAGTGATGCTTCGAAAAATGGGTTGGGATGTGTGTTACAACAGAATGGGAAGGTGATTGCGTATGCGTCGCGTCAGTTGAAACCTTATGAGGCTAATTTTTCTACCGATGATCTAGAGTTAGCTGCTATTGTGTCCGCTTTGAAGATTTGAAGACACTACCTTTATGGGGTAACCAGTAAGATCTTTACCGACCATAAAAGTTTGAAGTACATTTTCACCCAGAAAGACCTCAATATGAGGCAGAGGAGATGGTTAAAGTTGATAAAGGATTATGACTTAGACATCCAATATCACGAGGGGAAAGCGAATGTAGTCGCTGATGCGTTGAGTAGAAAGACGAGTCATAGCATGAACGCCTTGATAGTTCCTGAGGAGTTGTGTCGAGATACGCAAAGACTTAGCCTAGAAATCCTAAATCCTAGGGAGATCGAGGCAAGATTGAGTGTTGTGTCATTGGGATTGTCAATTTTCGACGAGATCAAAGAGGGTCAAGTTGGGAATGAGCACCTAAAGAAGATTAAGGAGAAGATGGGCCAAGGTAAGGAAGGTGATTTTAAGATCCATGATGATGGTAGTCTGAGGTTCAAAGGGAGGTGGTGTGTACCACAAAAATATGATGAGCTTAAGAGACGTCTTATGGATGAGGGCCATAATACACCGTACTCTGTACACCCTGGGGCGACAAGCTGTATAAGGACCTTAAGCAGATCTATTGGTGGCCAAACATGAAGCGTGAGGTTGCTGAGTTCGTATCCAAGTGTCTAACCTGTCAAAAAGTCAAAATAGATCATAAGCGACCCATGGGGAAGGGTCAATCCTTAGAGGTTCCGGGATGGAAGTAGGATTCCATATCGATGGATTTTGTGACTGCTTTGCCTAGAACAAGGAATGGCAATGATACTATTTGGGTTATTATGGACCGTCTGACGAAGTCGGCCGTGTTCATTCCAATCAAAGAGATGTGGAAGAAGAAGCAACTTGCGAAGACATATGTTAAGCATGTAATGAGATTGCATGGGGTTCCAACTGATATTATTTCAGATCGTGATTCGGGATTCCTCTCGAAATTTTGGCAAAAGGTCCAATTAAATCTTGGGACAACGTTGAAAATGAGTACCGCCTTTCACCTTGCGACTGATGGTCAGACTGAGAGGACTAACCAGACTATGGAAGATATGTTGAGAGCCTGTGCTATTGATTTTCAGGGTAGTTGGGAAGACCAATTAGATTTGATTGAGTTTTCATACAACAATAGTTATCATGCGAGTATTAAGATGGCACCTTTTGAGGCATTATATGGAAGAAAGTGTAGAAGTCCCGTTTGCTGGAATGATTTTAGTGAGAACATAGTATTGGGGACAGAGTTCATTGAGGAGACTGTTAAAAATGTGAAGTTGATTCAGGCTAGAATTCAAGTTGCTCAAGATAGGCAAAAGAGTTATGCCGATTTGAAGCGAAGGGAAGATGAGTTTAAAGTGGGTGAAAAAATATTTTGGGTTTTTCTATGATATACCCCTGTGTTTTTTAAAATTTTATAATGTACCCCTAATGTTTTTTTATTCTACACTGTACCCCTGTGTTTTTTAAGTTTTCTACGTATTACCCCTACGTTAAATGAACGTAACGTTTACCGTTATCTCTTTGCAATTGTGGGCTTCTCTCTCAACCCTCCCCTTGCCAGCCCCCCAGCCTAGCCCCCACCCCCTCCCCTCCACCCCCGCAACCACCATGACCGCCGCCAGCCTAGTCCTCCACCCCGTAACCACCATACCGCCGCAATCACTAATTTTTTTTTATAAATTTCAACCCGCATTCAATCGTAGGGGTTGCGGGAAATCGAAGGGGAGGGGTGGGGGCAACGGAAAATTGAAGGGGATGGGGTAGGGGTTGCGGGAAATCGAAGGGGAGGGTGGTGGAGGGCTGCGGAAAATCGAAGGGGAGAGGGGCAACGGGAAATCGAAGGGGATAGGGTCATGGGAAATCGAAGGGGGGGGGGGGGGGGGGTCACGAGAAATCGAAGCGGGGGGGCTGGGCTGGCAGGGGGAGGGGGTGGAGGGTCTGCGGTGGAGGAAAGGAGGAGGGGGTCCGGGCTGGCAAGGGGGGGGGTTGGGAGGCTGCGGCGGTGGGGGGGCTGGGGTGGATGGGATGGGGATGGGGAGGTTTGGGTGGGAATTCAAAAATTGTTAACGTCCGTTTTCATTAATACACACTAGGGGTACTATGTAGAAAACTTAAAAAACACAGGGGTACATTGTAGAATTAAAAAACATTAGGAGAACATTATAGAATTTTAAAAAACACGGGTATATCATAGAAAAACCCAAGTGTTTTTGAAAGTATCACCAACTAAGGGTGTGATGAGATTTAGGAAAAAGGGTAAATTGAGTGCCAAATATGTAGGTCCATATGAGATTCTACAAAGGATTGGGAAGGTAGCTTATAGGTTGGCCTTGCCAATGGAGTTTGAGAAGATGCACGACGTATTTCATATTTCCCAACTCAAGCGTTATATCCATGATGAGCGTCAGGTCTTGGAGCCTGAGAGGATCCAGATTGATAGTAGCCTCACGTATGAGGCAAGGCATGTGAAAATTATTGATAAGAAGGTGTGTAATATACGCAACAAGGATGTCAGTATCGTGAAAGTGCTTTGGTTGAACCATGAGTCCGAAGAGGCAACGTGGGAAGCTGAAGCTGAAATGAAGAAGAAGTATCCAGATTTATTCCTGGAGGTGAGTTACGAGGGCGTAACTCGTTTTCTTTAAGGGGGTTGAATGCGATATAATTTCAAGCTTTTTACCTATTTTGATGGTATTTTTATGCATTTTTATGCTTATTTTGGCGATTTGCACATGTTGGTTCAAAATAAATAGATTCTCCGCATAAGAAAAATTGTTCATTAGTAACGCAAGTGATTTTAAGTTGGCAAAAGAGTGCACATGAATGGCACAAGTATTTCTCCAATAGGAGTTGAGTTGAAAAACTTTTGAAAAGGTGTGAGTTTTCGTGTCAAGTTTCGGGACGAAACTTCTTTTAAGAGGGGTAGACTGAAATCCCCCGTATTTTTATGAATTTTATAAATATATTTTAATATATAGTTATTAATATTTTAATATATATTACCATTGTAATGATTTCATATTTCAAAGGTTGACCATTTTGAAAGTCAAAGAAATTATTTTAAGAATTTTAGGAAGTTAAGATGTTTTGTTAGGCATGCTTTGAAAAATATTTGAAATATTAATTGGATTTGGAAAAGAAGTTAAATGGGCTTGAGGAACCCAAATACTAATCCTAGTGAGGTTAGGATTTCAAATCATCAATCCTATTCATCACCAAACTCTATTTGAAGCCAATTATATTTTTTCCCTAAGCCCACAAAAGGGAAACTATAAATACCCATAAACCCTAATTATTTTACCACACAAAAACTTTCTCTCTCCTCCCTCACACTCAAAACCGGCGGCCCTTTCTCTCTCTTTCACGTTCTTTTTCCTTCTTCCAATTTTCTTTCTTCTTCTTCTTCAAGAAACACTCTCTTCTTCGCCAAGAAACGTCGCAACACCAATCACCACCGCCGCCAACTTGCTGTCGCCGCTGCCTTGGTGCTGCCGGCGCCTTTTCCTCCTTATTCTCTTCTTTGTGTTGGTTAAATTATTTTCTTCCTCCTCAAGTTTTAATTAAAGATCATGTTTTAATGTTTTATTTTAGTACTAATCATGATTAATGACTTTAATTTACTATTTTAATGATTAATCTTGGATTATATATGTTATGTATTAAAAGAATAAAATTTCAGATTTGATTATTAATTTTAGATTGAGTTTTAATTATCAAAGCATGAATTTTTAGGGTGTTAAATATTGGAAAATCATAGTAGCATGTTATAAACCATGAGATTGATTTGAATTATGAATTTAAGCATGTTTAAGTATGTTTAAAGGGAGTTTTACATAATTATATGCTGCTGGAATTTTAAAAGGATTGTTATTAATGGAGTTTTAAGGATTTTAATGACTAGTATAGTAGGTAAATTAAGTAGTTGGAGTTTTAATGGTAAAAATAACTTTTAAATATTTTTAAAGAGGATTTAAAGTATTTTAAAGTTGCTGGAATTTAATTAAAGTATTGACTTTAAATTATATTGGTTGTTTTAGGCGGAGATTTTTCAGTAGGCGACTTTTAAAGTGATTAACGGTGGCCTATCAGTTTGTCTATACAAGGTACGTACATACCTATGTGTTATGTGATGTAGTATCATGATTTAGGAAGGAAATGTTGTAGTATCATGTATAGGAACTTTGTAAGTTCATATATGATTTCTATTATGATTGGATTTTACATGTTTTATGCTTGTGTGCGAACATGTAAGGATGAGATTTGATCAGGAGTTGAATATCATGTTTGTATGGAATATTGATGCTGTAATACTCCGTATTTTTGGGAGTTATTCTTTTATAAATATGAAAATACAAAGAATAAAGTTGAAAGCATTTTTATAATTATATTATAATCCGATTTTGTTTTGTTTCTCATATAAATAAAATAAGAAATAAGAATTTGATTTAGAAAACAAGTCCTAATGTACATATGTTTCACATGCTAATATAAGAGAGAGAGAAAAAAAAAAAAAATGAAACCCTAAGTTTCTAATCAGCCGTTTTCTTCCTTCTTCTCCCTCAAAATATTTTCTCTCTTCTCTCTTCTCTTCCCTCGTCACTCTTCTCATCCCCTCCCTTGAGTTCGTCGACCTTCGAGAGGGTCGTGCTGCGTGTGTGTGGTGTGCGAAGTGTGCTAGCACATCCGTACGAGTCGAGCAAGGGGTGTGCAAGCGAGTCGAAGGTGCGGTGTGTGTGTGTTGTGTGCGAGTCGTGGGTCGAGTGCGGGTCATCGCTGCTGGGCGTCGAGGAGGGCGAGTCGTTCCTGCTGTGGGTGCGAGTCGAGTGTGTTGTGCGAGGGTGGTGTTGTGTGGCGCGAGTGCTGGACGAGGTTGCGAGGGCGACGCGAGTGTGGTGCGTTGTGTGTGAAGGTCGAGCGGCGTGGTACGTCGAGGCTCGAGTGCGTGTGGTGTGCGAGGCGAGGCTTCGACGGTGCTGCGCGAAGTGTGGCTCGAGGGAGACGAGGGTGCTGTGCGAGTCGTGCTTTGTGCGCAGTGTGCGAGCGAGTGCTGCGTGTGGCTCGAGGGTTGTGCGAGCGACGCGTCGAGGCTGCGGGTGTTGTGGTGCTGCCGCCGGTGTCCTCGTGTCGCCGGTGGTCGTCGCCGGCGAGTTGGTCCAAAGATAAAGAAAATAAAATTCTCTCTTTTCTTCTTTAAATTAATTGTAAAATCTGATTTTGTTATTCTTATGTATCTTGGATTAAGTTTGTAATTATAAGTAAAGTATAAAATTAATAAAAGAAATCAGATTTATAATTATTGGTAGTTCTTATGATAATTTATTCCGCAAATCCGATTTTGACAAGATTTGTATATGAAATTGTTTAAGTTTGTGGTGGTCAACAAAGCATAAAATAAGTTAAAAGAAATCATATTTTGCAAGCATAGTAATTAGTTTCTAAATATGTTAGTTTCAATTGAGTTCATGAAAAGAAAGCTAAACAACAAGAACATTTACTTATATTATTCGAAACACTAAGTTTTACATAGTTAGTTAAGCTGGTTTTATTTTAATGATATCAAGGACTTAGAACTGAATTACTTTTATTATTTGATTAGGTCCCAATTTCATAAGCGGAACGTTTTAAGTAGTCAGCGAAGATTCTCCGTTACAAGGTACGTACGCGTACTAGTTCAATTAGACACGTTAGTATCATGTTAGGTTATGAATTATTTTATTGGAACCTAGAATCATGATAGGGAACTAAGGTTGATTATGATTGATGAGATTGTTTGGTAACATGAAATCAATTGGGAATCTGTATGTATTTCCTTGTTGTATGACTTGTGAGTTGGAATGAATTATTATTGGTATGCGTAATTCTATCGTATCACAAGCATGAAATGAGAATTGGATTGGAATCCTATGATTTATTGTTGTAGCAAGGATGTTACAATAAGTTGCTTAAACTAAAGAATTGAGCAATGTATCTAAGAAGGAAAATTAAATTATTATATGCATAATGTTGTATGAATGAATATCACTAAGAAGGATCTTTGGCGATAAACTTGTAGTTGGAATCCCTACAAGTGATGAACAATGGGGGAGTGTGAGACTTGTTCTACACTCCTACGCAGCCTACTGTGACGACAGTAGTGTCCTTATAATTTTTGATAACTCAAGTAGGCGGAAGGTTCCGTACGATCTTGGGGGTATGCATACTAAGGTGATGGATGTGGAACGGAACGAAACCGTATTTACATTTCATCTAATAGACCAAGTTGTCTATTAAGGATTAAGTAGCCCGTATGATTCTAGAAAGATGACGGTTCCCGTTCGATGCCAAATAAATTGTAAAAATGGAATTTAATGTTTTTGTAGAATTATGTTTAGGAATTGTTATTATTGTTCTGATTATGTTTAGTGTATTATGTAACTGACTATGTACGTACTCAGCATAGGCGATTGTTTGTCATTTGTGTTGTTTGTTGACCTGTGATGAACCATTGATGTTTCAATGGGGAACAGATTAGGTATCTTGGTGATGCTGCATGAGTTCGGGCATACGGGGGATACTTTTGGTTATAAACTTTTAAAGTGTTTTGGTTGAACATCCTAGAGATTGTTTATGATTTACATAGTTAATGGTTTTAAATAAAAGGGGTCAATAGTGATTCCCGAGTTGTAGTTAAGTTATCATTTTATTTCCGCTGCAATCTAGTTTTCATAATAAAGAGTAAGTTAGTGTTTTAAATTCAATAAGCCTTGCGTTTCACACGGCGGTAACACTCCCAAAGTCGATGCAACGTAGTTTAGACGTGTATGGATTTTGGGGGTGTTACAGATGCAAGCATGTTGGATTGGGAACTTTATTTATTAATTCACATAGGGGAATTAATATATTTAGTGAGTTGGATCATGTTTAAATCATGTGTTCCCTTATATTATTATTTTCACTACTCTATGAGGACTGTGGGCCTTATTTGGTAAGTTGATAATTTATGCCTTTGAAAGGTAAGTTGATTGTTGGCTAGGTTCAACAAATAAGAAGGATTGGAATAAAAGGGGATTAATCTTGGATTGTAAGTTGTATGATCACTTATTTTAATCCTAAGATAAAAAGAAGTTCAGTTGTGAATGTTTGATTTGAGATTTCTGTATTACTTGTGTGTCATAATAAGTAATAAATTGTAAATCACGTAAAGTGTAACTTGGATAGTTATAAACTTTAGACCGGTGCACGTCTGAAGTTGGACAATCAGGAGTTGGGGTACATGGTGAGCGTGCCATAGCTTTTTTCTGGGAATTGGACTGATCACCGTTCCTTTTTTTTTATTCAAAGGTTCCTCGATATCGAAGGTCATTATGGAATACGGAGTCGCGCCCGTAATTCGTCTTCCTAGGGAAGGCTGGTTTTTAGTAATAAAGAGGTGGTTAAAGTTTAGTTCAGTAAAAGTTATCTGCAGATTGTTAGATGGTTAGATTGTTAGGTTGTTATGTTATTATTTATCCCTGCTTATTATTTTGTTAGTATCATGTTAGGAATGTTATTTATTATTTGTAGTACTCAGCTTTGCTGATTATGTGCTTTGTTTGTATGTTTTGATTATGGCTTTGCCTTATTGATCGTGTGATGACCCATTTTGGTGAGCAAATTATTTAGAGCATTGACATCTACAAGTGTGTAGATGTTGCATCATTGGGAATCTGGGAATGGAGAGCTTGTGTAACAAATTGTTTATCTATTGCTTTAGTAGGAACATATTATTTTAAGTTTGGTTTTGAAGTAGACATTTATAGTGTGTTGGTTTTAAGTACTCTGTTTGTTTATTATCTTAAAGTATGAAGTTTAGTTATATATATTTTCCGCAGCAAAATTCTGAATAAGTCGATACGTTATCACACGGGCGATAATGCTTTGATGATTCCCCATGTTTTATATTGAAAAGCTATTTTTAAAAAGGGAGAATTGTCGGGGTGTTACACTAGTCTTCTCTGTTGTGGAGGTCTCCTTCTCCCCTATGGGGGTTGTGAGTCTAGTTTTATTAGTCCTTTAAAGTTACATTAGATTAGAACATCAAAAATAAATCTTATAGATTATCGAATATGGATAATCATTGTTAAACCTCAATTATATTATGAGCATATTTTTCTTTAATAAAACTTTATAAATAATTTTTCAAACAAATTATTACTAGATATATTATTTAATTATACAAGAAATTCAACTTTGATAATGACTTCGAACGTGTAGCGTGCATATAAGGCTAGTTTTATTAAAATGAGGTGGATCTTATAATCCCAAATTTCTTCCCACATTAATGATAATCTCCTGAACATTGCCCACTTATGATGTGACTGCTAAAAACAATTTTTTTAATATTTTTCAGACCGCTAAGTGAAGTAGCGGTTTCTCTCACTGAATCGCCATTTCATTTAGCGATTATTTTGTTTTACCGCCACTTCAAATAGCAATCTTTTGCCACAAGCCGTCATATGAAGTAGCGGTTTACATCTAGGTTCTTTTTTAAAAAAAAAGAGATTTGTTGAAAATTGGCTAAAAAGCCGAAAAAATTGCAACTTGCATGCATTCTCTACTCTGACAATCTGCAACAAATTTTAATCCTGCGATCTTCAACAAATTCCTACAACCTTTCAACTCCATAATCAATCCAACAAAATCTGGAGATCCCGGAACTCCCCGAAATTTCAAAACTTCATTCAAGGAAAACTTCCAAACCAACCCATCGAGCAATATCTGATCTCCCTTTGCTTAAAAAATGACACCTCCATCCCAAAGTCATCTCAATTCTTTAAAGCATATGGAAAAACGAAGCCTATTTAATTCTTCCGATCTTTTTAATTGCAACGTTTCCCTTATTTGAAAGTTTCATATCAATTGCAACGTTTCTTTATATGGTAATATATTATCTCTATCTCTCCGATCACAAGGAGCCCACTTTCTGTCTATCTCTATCTCTCTCCTCTTCACATGTTTTTTCTTAAGAAATGTGTCAATGAGGCATGTTGCACTTATTATGAAACGTATGAAGTATTTTTTATAATGACCATGTCAACTAATATAATTGTTTATAGAGCAAAACATAATTTCTCTGAATGGCAAGCCAGAGTTAATGAAGATCTGATTACTAACAACCCATTTCAAGCTTGCAGGTGCCGCAACATTATTCATGTTTGATAGAATCCACCACCCACCAATACCATCATACTCAACTTTGATGGAGCTGCTAACCAAAAATCCTCGGCCGCGAGTATTGTTATGTGGACCCCAATCTAGACATTTTCAATACGAGTGCCTTTAATTTCCGATCTACCATGCCTCTTCTTCAGAAGCTCTCGCTCCAGGCTGGTCTCCTTATCGTTAAAAGCCTCAATATCCCCCATCTTTTGGTTGAAGGTGACAACCAAGTCCTTATCACATAATGTTGACATGAATCGATATTAAGTAGAGGCCAGCAATAGGCGTATTTGATTCATAATCATATTCGTACCATCACCCCCAAACTCAATATTTGGTTCATTGACCATTTATGGAATTATGACGATGACATATATATTGGATAAATTTCTAAGTTGTCCTACGGTTTCCCAATATCCAATTAGATTTGTAGAACAAATAAATTACATTTGATAGTAATTAGTGGAACAAGAGGGTCATTGTGGACAATAGTTCAAATCACAGTAATTATTGTTAAAAGTATACCAAAAAAAAATCTCAAATCACAATAGCGTATACAAATATATTAAAAAGACGTTCCTATTAAAAGAACGGTGCCACATGACGTCTCCATTGTATGTGCCACCACCACGTGGCACTCTTCTCAAACTTCTAATACACATGTTTATTATCTCATTTAAAAATATTAATAATGTATACAAAGAATCATACACATGACCATTGAAATAAAATGTGAGAGTTTAAACACCAATTCACTACAATTTCTATGTTTAATGCTCAAAGGAAAACATAATAAAGTATTATAAATATAAGTAACTATAAACACATGGACAAACTTTTTGATCTCTAACACTTCTATTAAGGTAAAGATTCCGCTCACCCCAATTCCATTGATGTTATTTTTATCCCAATTCCTTAGAAGTTTTTTTAAAAACAAATTATCATACCATAACGTTCATTTTTCAATTTCGCATTAGGACCGAAAATTACGAAAGGCTAATATTAATTATAATATTTATGAATAATAATATATTTGATAATTCTAACTGACCCGAGACATCGCCCGGGCCAAAATACTAGTTATTGTTGAAAGTAGATCGCAAAACTCACAATCTTACTAAAAAATGTATTATTGTACTAAAGATGCCGATTCTTTTGATTCCTTAGAATCCTGAAAACTAGTGAAAGAGCATTACAGAAGTAAAATTTGGAAGGATTCCTCTCACCAAGTACCAAAAACGTATCCTATTCACTATTCCTGTAAATCAAATCATGAGCTGAAGTTATTTAGAAACAAAAAAACGAACAGACACTGCACTCATGAAAAAAAGTAACTAATCAATGCTTTG
The DNA here is from genome assembly GCA_947646795.1 of Beta lomatogona. Lineage (NCBI taxonomy): Eukaryota > Viridiplantae > Streptophyta > Magnoliopsida > Caryophyllales > Amaranthaceae > Beta > Beta lomatogona. The sequence goes on along the minus strand of CANSNZ010000298.1, from coordinate 84,954 downwards.
AAAGCTAGTACACTATCAGTCAGCTGATGAAGAGAACATGTAGAGCAGCTCCACAGCATATCAAATAATGACTTGTGAGTGCCATTATTTAGCCGAAGATGAAGAGAGTCGTGCGCTCCTTGCTTTGTCAGCTTTTTCTAGATAATCTTGATGAGATTGGTGCTTAGATCCTTCAAGAGTGGGAGAGAGAATTTCAAACATAGATATAATGTAAGATGCAAATGTGTTCAAATAACAGCTCAAGATCAATTTTGCCCTGAATGGGTCTGGGAAGGCCAATTCTGACAAGCTCATTGAAAAAGAATTTTCAGAAAAGGAGAAGTTACTGGCAAAATATTAAAAATGAGAAGTCGAAAAACATGTTCCTTTACAATGCCACTGAAAATGCCAGAGATGAGTAACGATAACTCATTGAAGCATGCATGTTTAAAAACAAGAAATCTAGGGCATACTCATAATTACACCGCACAGAGCTAGCTTTACACTCCTACCATTTTGAGGACTAGCTATCTTCAACATAGTCATGTGAGTTTCTGATACATAGTCGAGTGCATATATCACAGTTTAAGGGTTGAATATAGCAGTTTAGTGCATTTTCTACTAATTGAATGTCTTTACTGGGTCAATGCAGAAGTTGCGCCAGTATAAAACAGACAACAACTTCAAAATAAGTGCATCAAAAGTGAACTCCAATAACAAATGACAATAGTCTTCGAAATATTTATGTTGACAGCTAACAAACTGAAAGTGGTGTAGCTGAGCTAATCACAACAACAGCAGATGACAATCATAAATAGGACGCCCAAGCCAACTCAAGAATGGGATGATGCCTGAAATGCAAAACAATGACCCGATACTAAGGGGCTGTTCAGTTCAGGTGAGAGGAAAGAAAAGAATCAACAAGAGAAAGGAAAAAAAGAAAGAATAGAAAACCCTCCCTTTACCCATTTTTCTGGTTGGGACATTAATAAAACCTTTCAATTTCCTAGTACAACAACTTTGCAACCGCTCGGTCCATCTTCTCCAGTCTCCACCCTCCCCAACACCTAAAAACCTCTCCAGCACCATACGCTGTCCTCCTCCTGCTGCCACAACCACCATCCATCATTACCAAACAAGTCACCAAGCTCTACAGCCATTGATGACATCACCACCTGTATTCCGGCCAACATCACCCCTCTTCACACTGCCGTTCCTCCCTTTGTGGTAAACAAAGGCTAATTTTGAACAAATGCAAGCTTTTGGGCCTACTCTTTTCTTCCCTTTTCAATAATGGGCATGATTTTGCGGATGATACAGTTCTGGAGATGGTAATTGATTGCAAGTGAAGAGGAGGGAAGGGGACAGAATGGTGTTGGCCGGGACACAGGTGCTGATACAAGGAAAGTGAAGGGAGATAATCATTTTCCTTTTCTTAAAACCCTCAACCAATAGCCCCCTAAAGTACTTGATTTTACTAATCACAAAGACCTTGATGTTTTAAGTCTGGAGTTTGAATTAACAAGCCATGTCATGGCTCCACATGACAGTCTACTTGTACCTAAAGCAGAAGATTATAACATGTGCATAAATAATTAGAGCATAGAAATGCATCAAAGCAAGAAGACAATCAGTTGATCTTTATGCATACATTGATTATTTATAACTGGTAGATGCACTTATCAAGAAACAACATACACAAAGACGGCCATAATTGTAAAAGATTCTAATCAAATAAAATCCTTCTCCTTTGTCATTTTACATGATCTCCTGTTGACATTGACAACCTAGCAGCCATATATTGGATTTCAAGGCAACTCCTCTTTCAAGCAGTGGCTAAGGCTCAAATATTTAGAAAATGCAAGTCCCATCTCTCACATAAAAAGAATGGAAGTGTTATATGACTTATATCTATATATAATCTTACACAATATATCGAATGAAGCCTCCTTAATGACTCAAAAAACACTACTACAATAGCTATCATGATTAGAACTCTAAGTTCATTCTATAGTGTTTCACAAACCAAAATATCAAATGTACATGGAAAAACCTTTCATGAATCATTTCACCATATAAGGACCAAAGAAAGTATAAAGTCCATAAAGAAAAGAACGAAGCTACGCAGATAAAGATGATACCGCGAGAGACTACTTCAACAACTCACAAGGAAGAAGTAATATAAATCCAAGAACAAACTCTTTCGATACGTGATGAAAAAAAATAACATGGAAGCACCACTTCTATGTGTCTCATTGATTTTGAGACAAACAAAGAGAAAAGGCCGTGATGAAAGTTCATGAAGTCATTTAATATATTAAAATGTAATGCTCCGGAAACAAAGAGTTCACTACACTCTTTGGATCAGAACATTTAAAGGCTCTTTTCTTACATCAAAAATTGCCTAATAAGTAACAAACTAAATAAAATAGTGTGTGTCTTCCTCTGGGGTCCAATCTCAAAGGGTGGCTACTAGCAAGCCATATGTGAATAATGTGATGGTTCAAAATACCTTAATTAAATCAGCATGCAACAACATTTAAGATTTCAAACCAGACTTCTCAACCTCTTTTGTGTAATTCTTATGGAGAGATGGTTCACTATTACACTCAAGGCTATCTAAAGATTGCTTCTAATGATGGGCAAAGACTTTGTGGCAATCAATCACACAGGCTACACAGTAGGACTTGATTTAATGTTGGAACTTCTTATATCAACCTCTTTCATTCTTCTTTTCTGGTTCTCCCTATCAGTTCGATTGTGATTCTCGAAACAACCAAAGAGATTAATGTACAATTAGCTTGGGTAAGTCTTTTGGATAGCACATCAGCTGCCTATCAGAAAATGGAATTGATGCATAGAAACTAGTAGAACTTTATCACTGGCCTAGCGCTAGAGTTGACAGTACCCAAATAAAATGAAAGCCAACAAATTGGGTTAAAAGTCAATGAAATAAAAGACAATGGCAATAACCTAGATGTGTCTAATGCTATAGTAAACCCTAGCAAGTTCATTCATTCTAATTCCATCTGTATTCCAACAATATCCTTCACAACTATCATAAACGTTAATCCAACACCTTTAAAGAGGCTTAAACTAAGGATCAAGTATTCAAAGGGGGAATGGACGACCATAGCCAAACAAAGAGACCATTTTGGATAGACTATTGATACTAGACATGTATTACGAGAACCTATCTGTGTCATATTCTTACAATCCGTTAATGGCAGTAATGAGTAACGAATGAATTTATTTATAATTTTGTAAAGAAAGTTTCATTCCAATGCTTATGGTACTGTAACTTCATCTCCAAATATATGTATTTCTTCATTAACTTTCACTAACATTCAATACTCAATACCCCCTAAAGTGGTGATTGAAATTCATGAAGGAAATAAACATTGTGATAACTGATAAGACTTGCTTCACAAAATTACCCATAAATTGCACTATTTGTTGAGAAATGGCTATTTTATAACCATTTGGAACATTTTATGTTCAGAACAATTTATGGTGGTATATTCAGCAAGAACAATACTATATTTTACAAAATCTAGTGTACTTCCCCAACATATGACCATATTATAAGTACATCATCACAGTGATGATTTTGGTTTCAATATACTACTTTATTGATAAAACACACAGCTTTCCTTATTAAATATACTACACTTTTTGATGATCCGAGTAAAATATGTTATTAACGGTTCTGAATTGGGTAAAACTCCCATTAAGTATCGCCTACAGAACACAGCGTCATAACAAAAAGGGCATTCTCAACCCATTAACTAGAACCCTTTAGTCCCAAAAGCACTGCAGCTAGACAGTCTAAACCTATGTTGCTCGGACTCGGGTACCCATGTTCGGAGTGTCCGATTCGGGTATTTTGTGGATCTTTTTCAATTTTTTGGCCCAAAATGAAGTGTCCAAGTGTTTCACCAGTGTTTTGGATCGGACACAAGTACTTAAGGTGAAATGAAGAGTCCGATATACATATCTAAACACTACTTACAACATCACCCAGATTCCCATAAACTCCCACAACTATAATAAATTGGGAATTTCCAAGCAACAAAACACAACTGATCACAATATCCCAAAAAGAATCGCACAAAGTATGTATCTTGAAAGATGAGAGAGAAGAGTACCTCGGCTCATGTAGTACCAGGGGACAGCGAAGATGGCAGTGATAATGGTTAAGCCAGCAAAGACGTGCTTTTTGTCTCCACTATAAAGGAAGTGGTTTAGTTTGGCTTTGAACCCATTTCCATTCCCAACGCTCGCGTTCGGTTTGCCTTCACTTGCCATTTCTTTTTTCTCTGCCCACCTAAATCTCGCTCCTGCAACGTTAGTCGTTAGGGTTCATCTTCATCACCTGTCTCATTAATTAGAACTAGCGTCTCAAATTAATGCCACCGCATCAACAAATAAAAACTTTATTTGTTATAGTTTGAGGTGTGCTATATACTGCAAAAAAAGGCTAAATACATCACCTAAAATTTGTAGAGCTTAAACATGGTTAATTTTACCTTTTTATAATTAAAAAAAAAACATGAGATGCATTTTATAACTTGCTGTTGTTCGCACATGAACAAGCTAAGGAAGGTAAATTCATGATAGTAAAAAGGGAAGCAGCAAGAGAGTAAACTGTGTTTTTTTTGCACTGCATAGTTGAAAGATGGAACTTCTGTTGTACTTGTTAAGTATCATGTGATTTTTCCATTAAACAGCCTCAAGGTGGAGGATAACACTAGAATTGTTTAAATGTTACCATGAGATGATTGCTATGGAAGATATTGAAGTGGAGATGTATTTTTTTTGGAAATGATGAGCAATTGAAAGATTGGTTCGTTGCTTTTATCGTTTCCTGTTTTAGATTTCTTATGGCATTTGATATGAATCCAGGCATAGTTATAGTCCTTATTTACACGGGAAGCAAGTGCCGTGTTTCTATTCCACTGTTGTTGTTTTTTTTCTCGCGGAAGTATACCAAATCACTGCAATTATAAATCGTATATTATCCTTTAGATTAGTATTATCTCGTTTAATAGATATTGGTAAAAGAAAATTATCCTTTAATTACTATAAGTTAAATTTCAGAATATAATTCCACAACTATTACTCATCAAGAAGTAGGAAAAGGAAGGATTAGTATGATTATGAAGATACCCGTCCAGGACAAGGAGACCACTAATGTCACTACTTTTACTCTATCCTTTCTGGGAACTTGAGATTAAAGAACATGAGTAACATAAGAGGGGAATGAATGTAGGAAAAAAGGGGACTTTTATCTTCTACTTCGCTGTCAATGTACGAACATGTTAAGCTGAAACTAACTTGCTTGCTGGTAAAGAGGGCTAGCCTTAACAAAGTCAGCAGCCTCCTCTTCCCTCATGTCTCGAATAACAGCATCATGGTAAAGTAAATCTTTCCTAATATTTTTTTTTTTTTGAGGGGTTCCTAATACATTATACATGCTCCCTCAATTATTATTTTAAGATAAATCTCCCATATAAAACCTCCCAAAGCTAGATTTTCAAATAAATCCAACTACAGATTATAAACAAAATTTTAACCCACATCAGAGTTCACAATTGCAATTGCACAGAATTCGTGCAAAACACAAATCTGGAGAACTAAACATCGAACAACAATACTCGGTTACGCAAATATGCAATCAAATTTGAGTTTAAAAAGAAGAGTAGTATGTAGAATGTAATTAGAACCACTTGTTTAAAAAGAGGCACTTCAATTTGAGTTTGATTATTCAAATAGCTAAACATAAAGCTCAGAAATTTAACTACCTTTAATATAGAGTCACTCAGGCAACTCAAAACACATTCAAATTATAGAAAACAATCAAAATTATTTTCAAAAAGAATTAAAGGTTCAAGAAAGTTACCTGGTGTGGCTCTTATGATTCCGGCGAGGGGTGTGGAGGGGTCGTCAGCAACGTGCGAGGGGGAGGGTGGGGGGATCGTGAGCCGTAGGCGACGGGAATATGCGACGGGGATGGTGGAGGGTCGTTAGTCTTGGGCGACGGGGTACCAGAGAAAATCACCGGCGTCGCGCGAGGAGGAGCGACGAGAGGAGTGCTGTGATGTGACTTGTGAGGATTAAGTGATCACACTGACCTAGTTTTGTTGGTGGTTAATATTCAGAGGGGTAGGAAGTTTTTTATTTTTTTTATTTTTTTTTTTTTTTGCTGTATATAGTACTTATGTATTTTTTTTTTGTGAAATATACATTTTAGAACCCTTTTTTTATTCTAAAGAAAAGACTTTATATGATAAAGGTTATCAAATTCCATATTTTATTGTCAGATTTTAGAAAAAAAAGTTAAACTATGAGTCTTGTTTGTATTTCATTTTATGTTTGTGAAATAAAAATCACACATAGTTACGTTTTTTTTTTTGCTGGAACCTGATAGAAATAAAGATACAGGAATAAAGGGAACACTAATAACCCAAAATTAGACTTTTTGGATGGAAATTGTTAACTAAAGTTCTAAGAGGATAGGAGCTAAAAAACAAAAGAAGTACATAGTTGTTTGTTTAAAGGATAGGTGCTACGAATATAAAAGATGCTAAGGAATGTAAAGTTGTCATTTGGATTAGGTCAATTCAATGCATGCCTTATTTAAATCATGTAATTAGAATATAGCCTAGAGATATCGGGTTACGCAATATTTAGTTTTATTATTTAGACTATAAGGATATGGAGATGACATATTATTTCACCAAAGATTGGAAGTTTCCGTGACTATTTATTTTAAGTATTCTAGTTGATTCCGGTCAAGTTGGGTTTCAAAGTAATTCCAAATCTTCACTTTTAGTTTCATATTTTCATTTTCAATTGGGATTTCAGTTTGGGTCTTAATCGAGTTTAGATTCATGTTCAAACTGGAATCTGCACACGTCTATTTGTATCATATTTTAACATTGGCCATTCCCTCAGATTCGGTAGACCATTATTGGTTTCCTTAGCTGTTAGCAAAAGCAAACAACAAAGTGAAATGAAACAGCATTTATAAATCGTAAATTAAGAAAATTGATCACGATGAAACCAAGGCAACACTAATTAGCAATTGAAATGTTTGCCCCTAAATCGTCTAGTTTGATTAGCCGCTTATAAAACCACAAAAGGAGTACATAAATTCATCAATCATTGCCTTTTGTGGCTCTCTTCATGCCCAAATGTGTAACTTATGCGATTTGTGGCTTCACTCGATAAATTTTGAGTACATACAATTAAGACAAAATAAAAGTTCATAGATAAATTTTGGGAAATTCTACATGGTGGCCTCTTACTTTGGGTTTTTCTACTTGGTGGCAGACCAAAAAAAATTTATACCAAGTGACTTCCTACTTTGGCTAATTATACTTAGTGGCCTTAATTCACTTAAAACCTAGCTAACCCATCATTTAAAGTATATTTACTAACCTACCCCTAGTTAATTACCCTAATTTTATACCAAGTAGGGAAAGGTTCTCTCATCGGGCTACATCCACTTCATTTATGTAAGAAACTGCTCATGAAGTTCCAAACCCAACTCTCATACTGCCTCCATGAGTGAAGAGCCCAACCCCTTGAACATGCTAGAAGTGTAGAACCCAATGGTACGAGATCCAAGTGCGAACCCTTGTGCAATTTATTGTACTAAAATTGATGATGAGCTACTTCCTCGTGCAACCATGAAATTTTCTCAATATAGTCAGGCTGATTAGGACTATGCTCATAGAAGAACTTTTGATAGACAGAACCGCCATCCTGAACTCAAAGAATGGAAGAGGAGACTAGTAAGTTCAGTTGATAGACTCTAAAATAGTTTCTGTCAGCATCATGCTCTAGACCTTATCTTTACAGAAGAGGGTAAGAGCAATATTTTCGCTGATATGTACTTAAGTATGGATGCAAGTGCGCAGGATATTGATTGGTTTGCTTCGGCAATATTCCGAGTATGACCTGTTCATTAATTGACTGTTATCTTATTGCATTGACTATGGTTAGTATTTTTGTATATTTAACACAACGCTAAATCTACCTGCCAGTTTCATCATTTTATTTCTCCATTTCCAATATTACTGCTTGGGACTCCATGATGATCATAACTTACTAGGGAGGGGTTTTTTTTGGGAAGAGGGATGGAGGGTTTTGAATTAGGTAATTAACTAGGGGGTAGTTTAGTAAATTTATTTTAAATGAAGGGTTAGCTAGGTTTTGAGTGAATTAAGACCACTAAGTATAATTAGTCAAAGTAGGAGGTCACTTGGTATAAAATTATTTTTGGCCTGCCACCAAGAAGAAAAATCTAAAATAGAAGACCACCATGTAGAATTTCCCATAAATTTTAAATCTGGGTTACAACAGGAAATTCCAAAAATCACGGTGGGACACCTTAGAAAAACCCCAATAGTTTCATTACAAAATCGAAAGTCGTGCAGTGCGGACTACGGAGGAGCTAGTTTTTAGTGTTATCACCCAAGGAACCTCAAATAGAAATTAGCACAGAATAGTCAATGAAGCAAGCAGAGGTGATATTTGGTATCAATAAACTTCAGATGCATATTCCAAACTCTTCTCGGTACACAGATGATTATCTCAACATAACAAGCTTTACTATCAAACATTCAGAAACTTCTTCCAGATTTGCATATAACTAGCTATAGAATGTTATACAAAATTGGTTATCCATCGATCTATAAGAGCAACAAGATTTGGTTTGAAATACACAACCGGTTCAGCATGAAATTATGTAGGTGCAGCATCCCCAGTTGATATCTCACAAGCATCCCTCAGCGTTAATCAATAGCAATGATGAGGAAACCAACAGATACATACATGAGGAAAACTGGGTAGAGTGCCAGAGCTTTTCTCCTTGGTCCAACTGCCGAACTCATAAAAGGATATGCAGCCCATGAACTCCAGGCCAAAGTCACACATACCACTACCAGCTTGAGAATCACATTGTCCTTCAACATGCAGATGAGAGCTCCAACGTCCAAAGGAAAAAGGCAGTAACCCAGAAGGCTCAAACTCTGGAAGAAAATTATGTGTCCACCCTAGACAAAACATTGAAAACCCATTTTTGAGTGACATTATTCTTTTTCTTCTCAATTTTTCTTTATTTGATTTGGGGATGGGGAGAAGGAGAAGAACAAGGGGGAAGAGGCATTCAAGGTTCTCACCAATAGCAGTACATTCAATGTCAAAATTACAGCACCAGCAGCAAGAAGGGCGAATGCAACAGCAAACACCTCTGACTGGAGAAATCAACATAATCAAAAGAAATATTAGTTTCTGCAGTAATTCCTTCGCAAAGGAAAAACAACAGTAAAAGTATCAGAGCTGCAAAAATGAAAAACTTGGGAAGATCAGATTTAGGATCACTAAATTTATAAGATGCAAAGGAAAAGCAGCACTTCTCCATTTCCCACCCGCCTAAGTAGTTGGTTCATCTAAGGTTGAGGGAAGAATAGTCGGAGAATCACTTAAGCACAGAATCATACATTGACATCTATTTTATGCAGTAGAGGCTAGACCAGCGAAGGAAAAGAAGTGAGCAATGACTACAAGATATCAGCACCAAGCCTCCAACACAGATGATTGAGGTTTTATTCTATTTTATTAGAAGCGGGGGAAAGGGGGTTGCTGAAAGATTAGGGGAGTATTGTTTAAGACAGAAAAAAAAGGGGAAAAAAATAATCAGAGAAACCATCAAGTATATAACACAGGCTTCTTTTACAGATTACGTAATTACAAGAGTATATGATTAAGAAAACTCATAACTAGAGTCTAAACACATCACAGGAAAATATTTCAGACACAGCATTGTAAGCATTCAAAATTCAGAACATGGGAACCTAATTTCGGAATTCTCCAAAATATCCGAACCTCGTTATATTTTAAGTTTGGAACAAATGCTTGACGATTAAGACTTCTGTCAAACAGACCTAAGAATCAAGGAAGGTGATCTAATTCAAAGATACCAAACTCCTTGTCTTGAGACCACGGGCACCAACTACTCTCAGAGTCTCAGTTAACAAAATTTGGTGCAAAGTTCTTTTGGAATCAAAGCTAACACATGACTGAATGAAACTAAGGATGGCAGCAAAGAGCCTTCTTTTTCTAATATTCCTGTGTTGAGCTAAAAGACTTAAGTTTCAGCCTCACAGATATCTATGGACACTCTTAAGAGTGTTGTCTTCTTCTGTTCATATTAACTTATGCAGAACTAGAGTAATTGCATACGTCTATCATCTATGTCACTAATCATCACACAACACCATACCCTTACACAATGACTCCAACAAGAATCCTCCCCAGGGTGGGGAGAGCAGGTTAGATGTGCATTCACTATACAAACACAAAGAGGTTCTATCAGCCTTAACCTTGCAATCACAATGAGGCTTCTTGCATTAAACTAATGATCCAAAAGGCAACCACATCTACAACAACATAATTAACAACAAAAATAATATCGGAGCCTCAAATAATCCCATAAGGGTGAGATCAGCTACATGAACAAAGATGTCGTCTCCAAAAGTCAATTACATGTGTCCTACACTCATCACTATCTAATGCTATTATCCTAGATTCCTAAAGACCCAACTGATTTATTTCCTTTATGATGCTTTCATTCAATCATCTTTGGTCCACCTCAATTTCTTTTGATATCTCCATTATCCTAACTTTACATAATCCTTGCCGGCACATCTTGGTACTGGCAATCGACATGTTCTAACCATATGTAAGTATTATAATTTAATTGCATTTGACTCTTAAGTTCATGTCTCTGACTACGCTAATTTATTAGTCTAAAATTTCTTACTCTTACTTAAAAATACAAACTCTTACATGTAAAAGATGCCATCTTTATTATTCTAAGGTATCCAGCAGAGCATATCCTAAAAGAGCAGAAGTTATTGTATACTGCCATATTTCATCTCCCTAAAGAAAACTGTCATTCTGTCAATAATCAATTTATAGTTTGTATATCTTCCCAAGCAAAATGGATAAACAACTTCTACTATTTTTCCCTTCAAAAAAAAAAAAAAAAAAAAACTTCTACTATTTCCATTTTCCAGTCTCCAATTTTAATGTCCCTTGGAAGATTCCTAGAATTCTTGTCAATTTAAAACTGTATTGTACTTCTCAAGTTGATTTCTAAAAGAGTTGTGATTCTCAAGCAAATATATCTATAAGGTTAACAATTTTTCCACAATGCCACGCATGACGCAACAAAAAAGGATTGAGGAAAAAGGCTTCTCTATTATAAGAAGAGCTTAAGTTCTTTCTGATCAAGCCAACTGAAACATTCTAGCACATTAAGTCACTTAAACTACCAGCTCAGAATACATCAAAACTTCAGCTCCATAAAAAATCCCAGTACAGATAAATTTAATTACAAAACGATTTCCTATAGCCAACAAGTATTGATATGTATACACTTGCTTCGTCATATTATGGTTCATACTCTCCTTGCAACCACTTTCTCGACTCAAAGATCAAAAACAACATATATCTCATCGCATATAAAATACATCCTATGATCATAATTCATATCATGCCATATATGGTTAAGCAAAACCATGAGAAGAAAATTTCAGCTAAATAAAAAACAACCTCCTATCTACTTGTATCATCATCATCATCATCATCATCATAAATCTCAATAACCCACACCAATGGCAGAAATTTTAAGAAGTGCCGCGACAGTTTTCATATTACATAACCAATAACCATTAACCAATACTCCTAATCATTAATATAAACACCTCGAGACATAAAAACAACCACATCATCATCAATAAGCACCAACAAAACCTGGCGAAACTAAAATGAAAACAATGGCATAAACCTTCACATATTAGTTAGTAGTTACTACTCCCTCCGTCTTTACTTACTTGCTACATTATCCTTTCCATTAATAGATCTCTTTTTATGCTCTACATTACCCATAGTCCCCTTCATTATTGTCGTCTTCCTAATTGTAACTCCCAAATATTAGTCATTTTCCCATAAAGTTATATTCCCTACCCCACATTTTGTCATCTCTATGCGGTAAAAATTAGTATCTGAAGCGAGTAAAAAGTCAATATGACGCATCTATCTATAATCTATAATCTATAATCTATAATCTATAATCTATAATGATGATGATCGATATCTGAAAAGAAAAAAGACGAGGGAGATTAAATTACCTTCTTAACGGAAGCGGACCAAGACAAGGTAAGACCAAGGAAGACAATGAAGAAAAAGGGACCCCAAAGATCCCAATCACGTAGCGCCTTACCAGGGTCTTCTCGATTAGGATTAGGAAAAACAACAAGCTTCAAATTACTAACAATCCTAGACAGATCTCGCTTCACCGTATCCCAGACGGGTTCAGTAAGAGTGTTGGGCGGGGGGCCGAAGCCGGAAGCGGAGATCCCAGAGGAGGAAGAGGCAGGGGGAGGAGGAGGAGCAGCAGCAGCAGAGGAAATGGGTTTGGAAGGAGGAGGGAGATTGGAGGGGATGAATGGAGAGGGAGAAGCAGGGATGGATGCGCGAGGAGGGGAAGGAGGATGTGCGGCGGGGAGGACGGAGGAAGGGGTGGAATGGAGAGAGGAGTGGATCAGATTTTCGATCTCGTCGATGTCGGATTGAGAGGTCGAATGGAGTGGGATTGTGTCGCTCTCCGATTTTAAGTGGGACATTTTTGCGATTGGATTGGAGCCTGGAAGTTAGGTTGGATCTAGAAGAGAGGAGAAATAGGTTAATGCCGGGGAAGGGGAATAGGCCAAATAGCCATAGGGAGATTGTCGGAGAAGTTGATGAGCATGGTAACTGGGGTTACTTTTTTTTTTACTCCTCCTTTTCAACTGTCCTAACTCCTAACTTATTTTGTAAACAAAGTTTCAGAAAAAGTAACATTTGATATTTATTTATAATAACTCTTAGTTTCACTTATTAGGTTTTGAAATTTTGTTTGAAACTATCTTTTAGAACCTTTTTTCAGATATTTTTTGGTAAATTACCATTAGTATACGAATATAAATGATTTTTGTTAGCGACATACTTACTTTTACTTACATTGCCGACAATACACTTAAACTAATTTACTTCTTAACTACAATGAATTATTAATACACATGTGATCTTGTTCTTTATTAGCATAATATATATGGATTATTGCAACTGTAAGTCCATAATTACCGTCCACATTGGTTTATCATCCCTGATCCCTCAGATTGAGACTAAATCCGGATATTGAAAAGAAAGTATAAACCCGATAGAAACAATTCAACTTGTTCGTTAATCTGGAACTAGAATGACAAACAGTCAAGCACTATTTGCTATGCTATGATGTTTCTTGTGGGGCAAATAGGTCAAACACTTGAAGCTAGGAGGCCCTCTCGAAGTGTTCGAGGAAAAGATAAGTGTTAGATTTATTGATTTAAGGGAAGCTTCAAGGATCAAAGTACATGAAGACAATTTAGGATCTTTTTTGGTTCATATTAGGTCTTCATGTAATTTTTGCATATGATATTCTTGGAGGAATTACTTGTATTGTTCTTAGTGTGAAATAGTAGGGTTTTGAATATGGGAACCAGTTGGTTGCATATTTAGAACACTACTCAATAAGGTAACAGGTGTGGGTACCAGTTACTTTGTCGGGTGATTGAGCTGGCCGTTTTAGAAATGATTTTTGGAAAAATATTTTCAATAATACTTTCCACTAAAAAGGATTGCCAGCCTTTAGAATATTTATTCAGTATTTATTACCTTAAAGCGTGCGAACATATTGGATAATATCTTACCTTCAAGAAAAATATTATTTAAGATATACTTTCCGTAAGAAGTGCAGTAATAACCATCCTGGTAAAGACTACAAGGGAGATCTAGTGACCTGTAACTACTGCCAGAAGAAGGGCCTTAGGGAGTATGAGTGCTTTGCTAAGCAAAAGAAATAGCAAAATGGCAATGGGGTAGTAACTAAGTGAGGTCTCGATTTAACCGATCAGGAAATCAGGGTTCGAAGCCTACAGGGGCACAGAATAATCAAGGGAGCTATAACAAGCCTGCCGGTGAGAGCAACCAGAACAAGGCTCCGGGCAAACTGTACGTGATGAGTCGCAATGAAGGTGAACGATCTGCCAACGTAGTCTGGTACTTTTTCTATTAACTCCGTGCTAGTTAAAGCATTATTTGATTTGGGGGCGACTTATTCTTTTGTTTTGTCGTCTGTTATTAAAAGTCTGGGGTTAGTAGATTTTGAGGTGATTGATTTGCCTGTTAGTATACCTACTGGTGAGACCATAAGGTGCATTAGGTTGTTCAAAAATTTGCCTCTGAAGATAGTAGACTGTGTTTTTCCTTCTGTATTGATAGAGTTTAATCTGGGAGACCTAGATGTAATTTTGGGGATGGATTGGCTAAGTTTATACAAGGCCAAGAGAGATTGTGACGTTCATAAAGTAGCTTTAAGGAACCCTTTGGGTAAGCTGACTTCGTATAGACGTTTTGGGAAATCCAAGAACTTTGGGGTTATTTCCGCAATGCAAGTAAAGAAGTTGATGAAGAAGGGGTGTGAGTTATATTTCTGTAGTGTGCAAGATGTGAGTAAAGAAGCTGGGGTAAATATTAAGGATGTTCCAATTGTGAATGAGTTTATGGATGTGTTTACGAGTGAGATTTCGGGTATGTAGCCTGTTAGAGCTATTGAGTTCACCATAGACTTAGTTCCTGGAACTGCACCTATATCTAAAGCACCCTATAGAATGGCATCTCTAGAGATGAGTGAGTTGAAGACGCAGTTGCAAGAATTGTTCGATAAGGGTTATATTAGACCTAGTGCATCACCTTGGGGAGCTCCCTTGTTGTTTGTTAAGAAGGAAGATGGGAGTATGAGGTTGTGTATCGATTATAGGGAATTGAATAACGTAACCATCAAGAACAAGTACCCCTTGCCTAGGATAGATGACCTATTCTATCAATTGAATGGAGCGAGCGTGTTCTCAAAGATTGATTTGCGTTCGGGGCATCATCAGTTGAGGGTAGCCGATAAGGATATACCTAAGACTGCATTTAGGACTCGTTATGGTCACTATGATTTTACTGTAATGCCTTTTGGGTTAACCAATGCACCTGCCATATTTATAGACTTAATGAATAGGATTTTCCATGAGTTCTTAGATAAGTTTGTGGTTTTATTCATTGATGATATTCTGATCTATTCAAAGAATGAAAAAGAGCATGATGAGCACTTGAGGATCATATTGGAGACGCTTACGAAGAATCAATTGTATGCCAAGTTCTCTAAGTGTGAGTTTCGTTTGGAGAAGGTAGCATTTTTGGGTCACTATGTGTCTAAGGAAGGAGTCTCCGTAGATCCTGCTAAGATTCAAGCTGTAAGTGAGTGGCCAACTCCGAAGAATGTGTCTAATATTCGAAGTTTCCTAGGTCTAGCTGGCTATTACAGAATATTTGTGAGAGATTTCTCGAAGATAGCGAGACCCATGACCAACATAATGAAAAAGGCGTCAAAATTCGAGTGGAGTGAGAAGTGTGAGGAAGCTTTTCAAATTTTAAAAGAACGTTTGACCTCCGCACCTGTTTTGACCCTGCCTGATGGGAATGAGGGATTTGAGGTGTATAGTGATGCTTCGAAGAATGGTTTGGGATGTGTGTTACAACAGAATGGGAAGGTGATTGCGTATGCGTCGCGTTAGTTGAAACCTTATGAGGCTAATTACCCTACCCATGATTTAGAGTTAACTGCTATTGTGTTCGCTTTGAAGATTTGGAGACACTACCTGTATGGGGTAATCTGTAAGATCTTTACCGACCATAAAAGTGTGAAGTACATTTTCACCCAGAAAGGCCTCACTATGAGGCAGAGGAGATGATTAGAGTTGATAAAGGATTATGACTTAGACATCCAATATCACGAGGGGAAAGCGAATGTAGTTGCTGATGCGTTTAGTAGAAAGTCGAGTCATAGCATGAATGCCTTGGTAGTTCCTGAGGAGTTATGTCGAGATATGCACAGACTTAGCCTAGAAATTTTGAATCCTGGGGAGACCGAGGCAAGATTGAGTGCTTTATCGTTGGGGTTGTCAATTTTCGACGAGATCAAAGAGGGTCAAGTTGGGGATGAGCACCTAGAGAAGATTAAGGAAAAGATGGACCAAGGTAAGGAAGGTGATTTTAAGATCCATGATGATGGTAGTCTGAGGTTCAAGGGGAGGTGGTGTGTACCACAAAAATGTGATGAGCTTAAGAGACGTCTTATGGATAAGGGCCATATACACCGTACTCTGTGCACCCTGGGGGTGACAAGGTGTATAAGGACTGTAAACAGATCTATTGATGGCCAAACATGAAGCGTGAGGTTGCCGAGTTCGTGTCCAAGTGTCTAACCTGTCAGAAAGTCAAAATAGATCATAAGCGACCCCTGGGGAAAGTTCAATCCTTACAAGTTCCGGGATGGAAGTGGGATTCCATATCGATGGATTTCGTGACTGCTTTGCCTAGAACAAGGAATGGCAATAATACTATTTGGGTTATTGTGGACCGTCTAACGAAGTCGGCCGTGTTCATTCCAATCAAAGAAACATGGAAGAAGAAGCAACTTGCGAAGACGTATGTTAAGCATGTAGTGAGATTGCATGGGGTTCCAACGGATATTATTTCAGATCGTGATTCGAGATTCCTTTCGAAATTTTGGCAAAAGGTCCAGTTAAATCTTGGGACAACGTTGAAAATGAGTACTGCCTATTCACCCTGTGACCGATGGTCAGACTGAGAGGACTAACCAGACTATGGAAGATATGTTGAGAGCTTGTGCTATTGATTTTCAGGGTAGTTGGGAAGACCAATTAGATTTGATTGAGTTTTCATACAACAATAGTTATCATGAGAGTATTAAGATGGCACCTTTTGAGGCATTATATGGAAGAAAGTGTAGAAGTCCCATTTGCTGGAATGATTTTAGTGAGAAAATAGTATTGGGGACAGAGTTCATTGAGGAGACTATCAAGAACGTGAAGTTGATTCAGGCTAGAATTCAAGCTGTTTAAGATAGGCAAAAGAGTTATGCCGATTTGAAGCGAAGGGAAGATGAGTTCGAAGTGGGTGATAAGGGTGTGATGAGATTTGGGAAAAAGGGCAAATTGAGTGCCAAATATGTAGGTCCATATGAGATTCTACAAAGAATTGGGAGGGTAGCTTATAGGTTGGTTTTGCCAACGGAGTTCGAGAAGATGCATGATGTATTTCATATTTCCCAACTCAGGCGTTATATCCCTGATGAGCGTCATGTCTTGGAGCCTGAGAGGATCCAAATTGATAGTAGCCTCACATATGAGGAAAGGCCTATGAAAATTCTTGATAAGAAAGTGCGTAGTACACTCAATAAGGATGTCAATATCGTGAAAGTGATTTGGTCGAACCATGAGTCCGAAGAGGCAACGTGGGAAGCTGAAGCTGAAATGAAGAAGAAGTATCCAGATTTATTCCTTGAGGTGAGTTACGAGGGCGTAACTCGTTTTCTTTAAGGGGGGTAGAATGCGATAAAATTTCGCGCTTTTTACCTAATTTCATGGTATTTTTATGCACTTTTATGCTTATTTTGGTGATTTGCACATGTTGGTGCAAAATAGATAGATTCTCCGCATAAGAAAAAGTGTTCATTAGTAACACTAGTTATTTTAAGTTGGCAAAAGAGTGCTCATGAGTGGCACAAGTATTTCTCCAATAGGAGTTGAGTTGAAAAACTTTTGAAAAGGTGTGAGTTTTTGTGTCAAGTTTCGGGACGAAACTTCTTTTAAGAGGGGTAGACTGTAATCCCCCGTATTTTTATGAATTTTATAAATATATTTTAATATATAGTTATTTATATTTGAATATATTTTAGCCTTTTAATGATTTCATATTTCAAAGGTTGACTATTTGAAAGTCAAAAGAATTGTTTTACTAATTTATTCAAGTCAAATATTTATTAAAGTCATGCTTTGAAAGTACTTGAAATTATTTGAAACACTTAGTGGATTTGAAAAAGAGTTTAAATGGGCTTGAGGAACCCAAATGCTAATCCTAGTGATGTTAGGAGTTCAATCATCAATCCTATCCATCACCAAACTCTATTTGAAGCCCAATTACTTTTTCCTAAGCCCACAAAGGGGAAACTATAAATACCCATAAACCCCAAATATTTTACCCACACAAAATTTTCTCTCCTCCTTCCTCCCACAAAATTTCGGTGCTCCTCTCTTCTTTCGTTTTTTTTCTTTCTTCCTTGCTCGGTTTTTGCACCCCTTCGGTTTCTTCTTTTCCGGCCAGTCACCGCACGAGCACCAGCTGCCGGCGACCACCTGCCTCCCTTCCGCCGCCGCTGCCCTTCCTTGGCCGGCGTTTCCTTTCCCTTCCTTCTTGCTTTGGTTTGTTTATTTTCTTCCTCCTCAAGTTTTATACAAAGATTGTATTTTTAGGTTTTGTTTTAATTAATTTATGTTTAAAAGTTATAAGTTATTGATTTATTATTGAATCCAAGTTATATAATTTATGTATTGATGAAATAAAAATCAGATTTGCATATTTGAGTTTAAAGTAGATTTTTAAATTATCAAAGCATGAATTTTTAGGGTGTCAAGTATTGGAAAATCATAGTAGCATGTTATAAACTATGAGATTGATTTGAATTATGAATTTAAGCATGTTTAAGCATGTTTAAGTATGTTTAAAGGGAGTTTTACATAATTATATGCTGCTCGAATTTTAAAAGGATTGTTATTAATGGAGTTTTAAGAATTTTAATGACTAGTATAGTAGTACTATGCTAGGATGTATTAGTACTTGAAGTTTTAATGTTAAAAACAAACTTTAAATATTTCAAGGGGATTAAAAGTATTTTAAAGTTGCTGAAATTTATTTGGAGTATTGATTATGAATTCTATTGGTTATTTTAGGCGGAGATTTTTCAGTAGGCAATTTTTAAAGTGATTAATGGTGGCCTATCAGTTTGTTTATACAAGTTACGTACATACCTATGTGTTATGTGAGTTAATATCATGATTTTAGGAAGGAAAGTTGTAGTATCATGTATAGGAACTTTGTAAGTTCATATATGATTTCTATTATGATTGGATTTTACATGTTTTATGCATGTGTGCAAACATGTTGATTATAAGATTTTATTAGGAGTTGAATATGCTGTTTGTATGGAATATTGATGCAAGCATGTTGGTTGGGAACTTTATTTATTAATTCACATGGGGGAATTGATATAATTAGTGAGTTGGATCATGTTCAATCATGTGTTCCCTTATATTATTGTTTTCACTACTTTATGAGGACTGTGGGCCTTATTTGGTAAGTTGATAAGTTAAGCCTTTGAAAGGTAAGATTGGTTGTTGACTAGTTCAACAAATAAGAAAGATTGGAATAAAAGGAAGTACTCTTGGATTTGTAAGTTGTGTGATCACTTATTAAATCCTAAGATAAAAAGAAGTTCAGTTGTGACAGTTTGATTTGATATTTCTGTATTACTTGTGTGTCAAGTAATAAATTGTAAATCACGTAAAGTGTAACTTGGATAGTAATAAACATTAGACTGGTGCACGTCTAAAGTTGGACAATCAGGAGTTGGAGTACATGGTGGTAGCCCATGGCTTTTTTCTGGGAAACGGATTGATCACCATTCCTATTTTTCAAAGGTTCCTCAATATCGTAGGTCATTCTGGAATACGGAGTCGCACCCGTATTTCGACTTCCTAGGTGAAGGCAAGTTTAGTTAGACAACTCGGTCCAATAACTATTCCATTAAAGTAGTAAAAAGATGATTAAAGTTTAGTTTAGTAGAAGTTATCTGCAGAATGTTATATTATTATTTATCCCTGCTTATTATTTCTTAGTATCATGTTAGGAATGTTTATGTATTGTTGTGTAGTACTCAGCTTTGCTGATTACGTGCTTTGTTTGTGTATGTGATCATGGCTTTGCCTTATTGATCATGTGATGACCCATTTTGGTGAGCAGATTCTTTAGAGCATTGACATCTACAGGTTTGCAGATGTTGCATCATTGGGAATCTGGGAATGGAGAGCTTGTGTAACAAATTGTTTTATCTATTGCTTTAGTAGGAACATATTATATTAAGTTTGGTTTTGAAGTAGACATTTATGGTGTGTTAGTTTTAAGTACTTTGTTTATTTATTATATTTAAAGTATGAAGTTTAGTTATATATATACTAGTCTTATATGCACGCTATGCGTGCGAAGTCGTTATCTAAGTTTTATAAGTGCATATGAAGGTGAAAGTAAATAAGCTAATCAATTAGAATCAACAACGAAACGCATGATAGATAACATAGCTCAAGATAAAAATATGGCATGTGAGACTCTCAAACCACCACATAATTCCCTTTATGAGACAACCAATTCGTAGCACAATTTCAATTTAAAGAAATATAGGCCCTGTTCATGGACTGAAATAATGGAAGTTGAATTCTGTTCAGTTCAATAAAGTAAGTTTAGAGAAATTAAGTTCAGTTCACTTCAGTTCAGGTTGAGATAAATGAAGTCAACTTTAGTAATTATATACTACTTATATATTTTGATTATTTTTAGTAATTAGGAAGTCGATATGTCCTTTTTTTTTTTGGAAAATAAGATTGATAAAGTTGCATATGTGTTTTTTGGGTATTTTTATAACTTTCTATGGATATATAATTAATAAAGATTGTCATATTATTAATATTTAAAATAATAATCTTATAATGCCTACCTGATTATTTAATTATAACTATTTTTAAGATTTTTCAATGCTTTTAGTGGCTTTAATATCAAGGGATAACTCAATTTCTTATTAGTAACTATATTTTTAAACTCAGTACTCAAAACATAACTCATGTCTTCAACTGATAATAAACACCAACACTGATCTCTCTCTTTAACATATCCATTTTCTCTCTCTAAAATCATACTCCTCTCTTGCTCTCCTTCCTTCCACCACCACAACGACCACCTCCACCACCACATTCCCAATTCCCCACAATATTCACTCTACTCGCTGAATTAACATCTAGCCTTACATGCACGCTATGCGTGCGAAATCATATAGAAAGTTAATTTGATTGCATAATTAAATCTAATAACTTGAAATAATATGTATGGAAAGTTGGTCACTAAATTGTATTAAAGAAATACATCTTAATAGTGCAACAATGAAATAACAAAAAAAAATGTGATAACAAAGAAAGTTAAAATAAATCTAAATTAGAGTATTTTCCATTGTAATCATTCTTCTAATGGTGAAAACATATACTCCAGAAGAAAAAATTTGTGAAAACAAATATGGGTCATCACTGTCTCTCTCCTTCCTTCCTGTGCCCTCTTCTCACCTTCCTCTAGTTTCCCAAAAATTAGAAACAACCAACACTATTTATACCACCACGACACCACCTTACAATTTACATCACCTTCCTCTGATTTCCCAAATCAATGAACTCCATTAACTAATCAGTAACACCACAACAACCTTCCATCACCGTCGTGCCTCATCCCCATGAATCCGCCCCTCCCTCCTCCTATTCTACCACCACCAACATCACCTCCCACGACCACCATAAAACGCAAACACCACCAACCTCTCTCCTCCCACCATCGCCGCATGCTCCTTCCTTTTGCTGGGTTCTCCTTATAATCTACTTACTCGACATCCCTTTCGAACTCTTGTATTGAGAATTAAATTTGAAATGGTATTGCTGAGAACTTGCAATTACTCTGCTTGCAGTTGCAATTGCTCACGAAATACCACCATTTTACATTGAGAAGTTTAAATAAATACCTTTGTTCGTTTTCCTCATAGCAATTGCAACTCTTGATGGTTGATTGTGAATGGCACTTTCACTTCTCCTTGTGTCTAAATTAAAATATAAAAAAATATGAATGTTTGACTTTCAAATCGTAAAAGGATTATGAAGAATAGCGCTTGTTTTCCGTTGGTTTCTTGTGATTAAAGAGAGTATTTGATGATAAAACGGGGGAAGAGAACTCTATTTTGAAGGAAGCCGAGCCACTCTCGTGGTTTAAAGTTCGTGTAGTTTTTTTTTTTTTTTTTTGCTAACTGCCAGTTTTGGGTTGTTCATTTTATTTTTAAACTCACAAAATTGTAGAATTGTAATTTTCTTTTTCTATTAGGGGTATTTTGGGTAAAGAGGGTGGACACCAAAAGGTCAAGAGTTGCCTTATATAATAGAGATATATTCCGCTGCAAAATTCTAAATAAGCCGATACTTTTTCACACGGGCGATAATACCTTGATAATTCTCTATGTTTATTAGTAAAAAGGTATTTTAGAAAAGAGAGAATTGTCGGGGTGTTACAAATATCCTCAAACTCTTAACAAAAACACAATAAAAATTATTAAACTAATAAAAACGATCAGTAAATTACCACAAAAATTATCATATAACCATTATAACTCTAATGACATAATAAAATTTTATTTCTTATTTTTGGACTCTAAAAGTAATTTTAAACGTTAATTTATAGAATACTCAATAAAGCCAATAAAATAAATAAAATTGAAATAAAAGCCCAAAAATTACCAAAAATTCACATGACATGTATAAACCCAAGGTAATACATATTATGCAAATAAATATATTTTTCAGCCTACAAATATAATATTCACGATTTAAATACTAACAAACACCAAAATGCAAAAATAGATAAATCAAATAAATAAACCCGTAAACAGTAGCAAAAAATATTCCAAGGAATGAAATACATACTAAACACATAACATGCTTCACGAAAAATAATTTCAGCAATTACAAAATTCGTTCAATAATTATTTTACAAATAAGCCATAAATACACGAATTACCAAATAAATCAAATAAATAAGAAAACTCAAATGAAAATATTTTGCTGCACATAATATACACACAGCAAACATCATGAACATTCACGTAAAATTTCATCAATAATTTCATTCAAAAAGTATTTTAAACAATTCCTAGCGTAATAATCTAATACCGAAAAATACCCTCATCTCTATCGTTCTAAGATAACTACTAGTTACCTGGATCGTCGGAGGCGAGCTGAAAATTACTGGAAAATACCATTATAAGCGTGCACCCTTCTTTTGCAAACCCCAAAGCACCACGTACAAGAAAGAGGCAAGTAGAACAAGTTACGAACAATTGATGAAGAAAAGAAATAGAAAAATTTGAGATAGAATGATGAAGATGATGATGTCCGAAATTTTGTAAGAAGGACAGCAAATATAATCTGATTTTAATCAGATTTCTGGGTGGTAAAAAGAATATATAAAAGGATTTAATAAGAGAAATGATGAGGGGGGTTATGGAGGTTACAAAAATGCAAAGAGTCACCAAAACAAAATGAGAGAAGAAAAATATCTCCCTTTCCCTCCATATGGCCGGCTGACCCAAGCCCAATCTACACCAAAAATTTTCGGCCTAATCATCAAAGATCCATGCGTCAAAAGTCCGTTCCGCGATAAATCGATAATTTCCTAAATCGCACCTAAACTTTGAAATTACTTAATAATAAAAAAAAATTCTAATAAACTATATTACAAATATAAATATAAATATAAATATAATACACACACTTAGCACTCCATATAATGCAAATAATAATTCGGCTCCCAATAATTATAAAAATCGAAATCACTAATTTAATAAAATAATAGTTTTAGGGAAAACTTTCGAGAAAAACTAGGAGCAAAATTATGGGGTGTTACACATTGCGCATGCGCAACGTCGATGTCATACACAAAAATGAAAAAGCCAAAGCCAGTGAACGAGACGCACAGGTCATACGCCTAGAGCACGAGTAGTGAGCCTAGCGCACAATTTCTTTTTGTCTCTCCGCGTTGTTTTCGATTTCCTTTGCCTATAAATAGATGTGATTACTACGAACGCTTTTGATACTTTTCCCTACGTCTTCTATCCATACTCAACTACATTCAAACACATATTAAACACATACTACACACAATCAAGCATCATCAAACATATTCAAACACTCACTCAAACATATTCATACATTCGAATTTCATATTTGAAGCTTCAAGATTGCTCCTTTTGCAGACCGTTGCATAAGACCTAGGCGACAAAGGCATTATTCCTCAAGGTCAATTGCAATTTAATTCTTTTATTACTAACTATTTACTTGTCACAATGTAGATCTCAAAGGAATTAACGCTTTGTTGTACATTCTTCTCTCATCTCCCATCTTTTTATATTTTGTATATATATTATAATATTCATATGCATGCATGTATGATTTAATGCTTTTATCATCGCACATGCTATTTTTTTTAATCAAACACGTAAATAAATGTTCGAACGCTAAATTCAGATAATTTGGACAATTGGATTAGGTTTCCAGTAATTTCATTGCATAATAACATGTCACCCAAAAATTAGTCTTTTATGTGTTTAATGAACCAATATAAATTAATTTTAGATTGCATTAACATATTACTTGTTTATTTAATTGCATAATCTATAGACATGAATCGTTATAAAGTACAGGCCATCAATGGGCAATTTGGTGCCTGATATTATTCGTATCCTCACCCCCGAACTCAATCTTTGGTTCATTGACCATTCATGGAGTCATGACGCGAAAATCTATATTGTATAAGTCCCAAATTTGTCCCTAAGATTCCATAATATCCAATTAGGGTTATGAGTCTTCCTTTAAAGACTTGTTGGTGACTTCTTCAATTCAAAAATATTTTTTTAAAAAAAATTGTACAATGAGGCAGTCAAATAAACGCTCATCATGCGTAGACAATAAAAACACGCCTACACATAGTATCAAACATATATCATAACTTTATGTTGGAAATGCATACTATTCTCGCCTATATTGACACTGTTGATTGCTTGCTATGTTCAACATGCTTTCTCCTTATATTCTCCTCAAATTAGGCTAGAAGCTTCGAAAAAATACCAATAAATTTTCGAGATTAAAAAAAGGCTATGTGAAGGTCATGTGCCAAACGCACGAATCTTGCATCACACATAAGGAACGTGCGCCTGGCGTATGACCTTGCGTGGTTCACAAGCTTCTTACGCTAGGCGCTAGTCTTTTGCATGTGGCAAAAGCTACACATTGCTTCTGCGGTTCGATTTCAACTGTTTATTCGCTAGTTTTCGATCTATCTTTGCATTGTCATTCATGATCACTTTTAAATTATCTTTTCAAACATATCATCTAAGATTGAGTTTATCCTTAAAAGTACATCTAGATAAGTGGTAATGATAGAGTTTGAGTCGTCATGTATGTCATCATATCTTATCCCTTTTATCCAACCAATCTTATCCAACATATATATCATATCATATTCCATCCTTTTCAAAAAAACAATAATACTTCCTCCGATTTTTAATAATTGCAACATGTAGATGTTGCACAAAGGAGATGAGAGAGATTGAGAGATGAAAAAAAGGGCTCAGGTGATAAGGAGAGAGAAAGAGAGAAAACATAGTCAAATTTAGTAATGTTGCAATTAATATGAAACTTCCAAATAAGGGGAATATTGCAGTAATAAAATAATGGAGGAAGTAATTTCTTTTTCAAAATCAATTCCACTCACTTTTATCCTATTTTTCTCAAAATATTTTTTATTATCAGTAAAAAATCTTTTGCAAAATTAATCCATCTTTAATCATGATCATCTTTTCCAATAAAGATTAAAACAAAGGGGTCCGTTATAAAAAACTGAATTATATGCTCAATCCAACCAATCCAATCAGCCTAATAAAAACAACTCTGTCCAATCAACCAAATCCAAGTCTATGCATTCATATTAGGCTCACTTATATTTGAGTCCATGCATTCATCTTAGGCCTATGTGAGTCTAACTCATGTTAAAATCTAGGCCCATTTGCATCACTATATGAGCCCTAGTCTATGTCAAGTTCATGTAGGCCCAATCTAAACCCAGTACATTCCAAAGTCCAGCCTATGTATTACACCTAACCAGTGATGGCTTAATTCAAATCTTAGGTCTAATTTGCATCTCAATGTAAGCTTTAGTCAGTTCTAATTCAAGCCCATATAGGACGAAGTCTAGAGTCTAAAACCTCTCAATCCTTTGGTCTAACCTGCTTACTTTCCATGTAGAAGTATAGCGCTCCTTATCGCAATAATGATCCAATATTTAAGATTGTGGTACACGATTTTTTTCTATCTTAATTAACTGTTTGAATCCCACATAAGTCTCTCATTGGATTATTACTTTTTATTCAAAACTTGAAGTCGCTATTCTATTCGGAAAATTTGTCAGAAACAACCTTTTATAAGACACTTTTGGTCAGAAACAACAGTTTAAATTTTTTTTTGTCAAGACTAACCTTAAACCAAAATATTTTTGTCACATTAAACCTTTGGCTGGAAAAAGACCCTTGACTTAGTTTTCAGGCATTGACCATCCCAACCCCACCCACGAAACCACCCTCATCCCACGAAATCAACCCCCTCGCTTTCCCCCACCCTCAAAACCACCGCTTTCTTCCCCCTGCCCTCAAAACCACCAACCCTCACTTCCCCCCCACCCCTAGAACCGACCCCGACCCCTCCCTTCACCCTCAACCGTGCCCCTTAAACTCTAAATCCCCACTCGAACAAACCTAAACCCTAATGAAGAAAAAGGAAGGGGTGGTTTCAGGGGTGGGCGGAAGTGAGGGGGCGAATTTCGTGGGGTGGGGGTGGTTTCGTGAGTGGTCAACGCCTAAAAACTAAGTCAAGGGTCTTTTTCGGCCAAAGGTTTAATGTGACAAAAAAATTTAACTTTAAGGTTTGCTTTGACAAAAAAAAAATTAAAAGGTTGTTTCTGACAAAAAGTGTCTTATAAAAGGTTGTTTCTGACAAACTTTCCATTCTATTATTATCTAAATAGGGACAAATTTATTTAAGAACTTTTTGTTGGAAAAGACCTATTAAAACAGTCATTTTGTTGGAAAAGACCTAATAAAAATTTATTTATTGAAAAAGACGTTGTATTATAATACTTTTCTTTGTTACTTAAGACCACTTCAACATTTTTCGGCCAAAAAGTCAATTTTATGACATTGATTCCCCTCCCTTTCTCATTAAATGGGACCAACCTATTTTTTTGTATCATAATCCCTTAACCCTACCAAATGCCTTCCTCTTGCTTCCCATCTTAAGGGATTAGGATGGAAAAAAAAAGAGGTTGGTCCCATTTAATGAGAAAGGGAGGGGAAGAAGAGTCAATGTTGGAAAATTGATATTTTGGCCGGAAACCTTGAGGTGGTCTTAACTAACAAAGGGAGATATTATAATAGGTCTTTTTTAACAAAAAAAAAAATTAATAGGTATTTCCCAACAAAATATCCATTTTAATAGGTCTTTTCCAACAAAAAGTTCTTTATTTAATAAATCGTTTTAAAATCGATTTAATGAAATATCATTTAAAACGATGATGACTTCATATATGGATAAGACTTTTTAGAAAAATGATCTTTTTTTTGGTAAGTAAGTAATATGTATAGCTTTCCAAAAACACATCATACAACCTAACTCCCAATCAAGGAGAGTGGACTAAACTGGCCACAAGAGGCCAAAATTACAAGTCGCTAATTCAATCCTTATCTGTCATACTCCACTTTGTTGAATTACACATATTGCTCCTATACTTCACTATACATTTAATTTCTTTTGCTATACAATCAATCCTATGAACTTTATGATTCCACAAGGCATCAATTCTTGCTCTCCATATTTGGAATACAACTGCAGCAAGAGCAGCAAAAAGAAACTGTAACCTGACTTTGGTTACTGTGTAGCTTCTTCTCGTCCAATTAAGCCACTGCTATAGATTTCTTCTTCTATAATTCATGCCCAACCAGCCAATAACTGTTTGGAGAAGTTGTCTACTAAACTCACAAACAAAAATTAGGTGATCATGACTTTCTACATCATCTTCACACATACAACAGATGTTATCAGTACTAACATTGTGCTAAAACAAGTTATCTTTAGTTCTGAGTCTGCATTGAATTCCCATCCAGGCTGTAAACATGTGTTTTGGGCTGCACACCGGTCCAGAACCGGACCGGACCGGACCGGTGGACCGGTTTAATGGATTTGCGCGGACCTGGACCGGACCGGGTACTATTCCGGTCCAGACCGGACCGGACCTGTTTTTTCCGGTCCGGTCCAGGTCTGGACCTGTTGGACCTCTTTTTTTTTCCTTAATTCAATAAATAACTGCTGCTCCATACAAAATTAAAAAGATATATTCAAATAGAAAAAATTTAAAAAACGAAATCAGAAAAAAATAAAAAAAAACATAAATTCAATTGAAAGACATGAGATGACATTTGAGAATCACAAAGTTACAAGAAATTAAACTGAAAAGAAAAAGAAAATATAGAGAAGTAATGGAATTTGCAGTGCTAGTAGAAGACATAAATTAAACTAAAAAAAAAAGAAGAAAGAAGACAAGTTAATGGAATTTGCAGTGCTTTAAAAGTATGCCGGCTTGCTCATTACATTGTTGCTGAAATTCTTTTCAGTCTTGTGTTGTCAGGATTTAGACTTCTTATCTTCAGCATTGATTACCTGATATAAAGGTGCTCACTACAGGCAAGTGAGGCAACAGCACCATCTTTGGAAGAAATGCTCGGCAAGCTATCTCAATATTATTCCATTAACTTACCATCGTTGGGGAAGATAGAGAAAGAAGAGAAGCAGTGCTGTTTTGCTTTGGGACTTCGGACTTCGGAGAAGACGGTGAGAGGCGTCGGAGAAGGCGGTGCTGGCTTGCCGCAGTGGGAGCCTTGGAAGGTGAGGTGTTGGAGAAGAGAGAGAAAGAAGAGAATGGGGTTTGTGCGGCTGGAGAATAGAAAAAATGGGCTAGGGTTTAGAAAATAGCAATGAGTGAGTTAATGATGTTTTTACATTGTAGAATAAATTTTATTTGTTTAAAAAAAATCGGGTCAACCGGTCCGGACCGATTTCCACCGGTTTACCCGGACCGGACCGATTGCCTGGAATCGACTTTTTCCTTTGACCGAGGACCGGACCGGAATCCCAGGTCCGGTCTGGTCCGGTCCAAATTCCGGTCCGGTCCGGTCCAAATTCCGGTCCGGACCGGTTTGTGTGCAGCCCTACCTGTGTTTAGGCAAAGACATCATGTTCCATATTCCACTTGCCCATGGCATTTTAGTATGCTCACCAATCAGCTAATTATATACTTTACTTATAGAATATGTAGTGTGACTGCTCCAGAGATGCATCCCTACTTGCAGAAGTTTGTTTTTCACTTTACACAACTCCTTGATAACCCAGCTAGCGCCCATTGGAGCTTGAAACTCCCACCAATTTTCTTCTTTGATGTAAATATGATTTACCCACTTCACCCGTAGCTCATATTTTTTGCAGCCTATATGCCAAACTAATTTCCCAACAGCTGCATTATTCCAACTCACAATGTCTCTGAACCTAAGACCCCAAAATTTCTTATGTTTACACACAATACTCCATTTAACATGGCCTGCTCTTTCACTATCTGCTACTCCACTCCATAAAAAAATGCCTACAAATGTCATTAATTTTCTGTAATACATAGCTTGGGAGTATAAAAATTTGTGCCCAACAGCTATGGACACTCAACAAAACATAATTTACAAGTTGTGCTCTCCCTGCAAAAGAGAGATGCCTGATATTCCAAGCTCTTATCCTTATCACCATCTTTTCAATCAAAGCATCACAATCAGATGCTTTCATTTTACTAGAACAAATGGGCACTCCTAAGTACCTGAAAGGAAGTTCTTCAATAACAAAACCAGAAAATTGAGCAATTTTTGTAACTTCCTCCTCTTCCATTGTTGTGTGGTAAATGGTTGATTTGTTCTTGTTTGCCTACAACCTAGTTGACTATGAGAAGAGCTTCAAACCTTGTAACTGCAAATAGGCAGATCTTGCTTCACCTTCACAAAAAAAAAAAAAAATCATCAGCAAAGCACAAATGGTTTATTTTCATGCCATGAAACCCTATGAAGAAATTAAATTCCTCAAGATCTCCTATATAACATAGAATTATGGTTAAGTAGTCCATGCAAAGCACAAATAGAAGGGGAGACATTGGATCCCCTTGTCTCAGTCCTCTCTTAGCCTCAAAAAAATCCTTTGTACTCCTATTAATGAGCAAAATGAAAAAAATTGGTCTTTCGTAACATGAGATAGGGTTCGGTGTCTAGAAAGTCTTGCCTGCTTATTCTACATGTAAGTTCAAAGTCCAGTCACTCTTAAGACTAGATTGCTTATTGTAAATGTAAGTTCAAAGTCTAGTCTTCCTTATTGTTTAGCCTGCTTATTCTAAATATAAGTTCAAAGTATAGCCACCCTTAAGTCTAGCCTGCTTATTTTATATATAAGTTTAAACTCTAGTCTACCTTATTGTCTAGCCTGCTTATTCTAAATATAAGTTCAATGTCTAGTCAGCGCTAAGTCTAGCCTGCTTATTTTGAATGTAAGTTCAAAGTCTAGTCTTCCTTATTATCTAGTCTGCTTATTCTCGTAGTCTTTCTTATTGCCTAATCTGCTTATTCTCCTTGTATTATTTTAGCCCATAAAGGCACAATTTTTGAGTCTAATATGCTTACCCTACATGTAAGTTTAAAGTCTAGTCCTCCCAAAGGAAAGTCATTTAGTCCAGTTTACTTGCACAGTCCTGTCCATCTCTGCACATGCATATAGTTAGGCCCATGTTAACCATCTTGGTCAAGCCCATATCCTTTTCAAATCCTCCATCTCAAAATCATTTCTAAAAACTTACAAGTAAGGTTAATTCGATTTCTGTTCAGGACAGGTCGCGAGGTTACAACTTGGGAACGCCCAGTAGAGAAAAAAAAGTCAACCCACTCACAGACTTGTCAAACGAACCATTAGCTTTTCGGACAAGTCATCTGAACCATCTGAATAGTTATCCCACATGGGAGTTACTTCTTAACAACTCAATGCCATCATGGCCCATCTTCAATTGATGAACTCTCATCTTGAGGAACAAGACAAATAGCTCAAAAAACACTGAGGGAAATCTATCACCTCAGGATAAAGAATGGATGTGACTCCACCACCGCTAGCTCCTATGAAATCTGAGACGGACTTGAGGTTTGAAAAACACGAACCATCAATTCCTGCACTCTAGAGTCAAGCTCATGGTCGTGACATCATTGACCCTGAACTAAGGGGAATGCTCCATAAAAAGTTAGCTTCGGGTGACCTCCCAAAATTCAAGGGGGTCGAAAATCTAGACGATCATTTGAGAGTGTTCTCCATCTCTAGGCTCTGAAAAAGCATTAGCAAAGACCTGCTTGCGTATGTCTGTCTCTTGACCTGGGATGCACATCCATCCAAGTGGTTCAAATCATTGAATAAAAACAAAGTTAAACGATTAGGACTACATCAAAGAAAAGTTCCACAAGCAGTATCGCTACGATACACAGCTAACAGCTTCCGATCGGTTATTGTGAATTAGAACCAAATGAAAACAGCATAAATAAAGACAATAATATAAATTCATCACATTAACCATGTATAAAATGCAAAATAATACTCTAATTTAAGCACTCTAAACCACAATGACATATAAAGCATCAAAATCCAAAAGACGGTGCAGAAACTCATCACTTGACTTGATTTTTGAAAATTGGTATCAGAATAGGAATTTAGGTAAACTGCAAACAGTATAGGTAATTGATCAGATGACTTTTTAATCTACTCTCTTATATAGTGTATTAATTTCTCCTCTACATTTTTCTGGTTTGTTTATAGCCTTTTATTTTCATTATTTTCTTCTCTATAAATCCCAGAGCAATCAAGATTTGCAGCTAAAGCTTACAAATAATTGATAATACACATAATAAAGGAGCGAAAATGTGTTGTTTTTGTATTTGTTCCCTAGCTTGTCTAAAAAAATCAACAAACTTTCCTTAGCTATATTATGTTAATTTGCAGGAAGAAACAAATGACAATGCATATGTTGATCCCTTCCCCTATCAACTAGAAGAGATTCTCCTTACTCTAAGCATTCAAATAAAAAGCAAATCAAAATAAAAAATACTCTTCAAAACCCTAGATGCACCAACAAAATAATACCTACAAAAAAATCGAAATCGATTCAATATCAACAAAATAGAAGTATCTGAGCTAGTGTTCGTGTTATTGCTTAGTGAAATTAATCCTATCTAGTTTTGTTGATGATGTTGAATCTCAAACATAAACTGGAGTTCGCCGCCTTTTAGGGAATTGGAGAAGGATTCCTAGATGAAATGGAGGAGAAGAGGAAGAATTTGAGATAGTTGAAGATGATGAAGATTTTGAGACCTAAGAGGTTTTTCTATAGACTAGAGTGAGGAGAGAGAAAGAGAGTAATGCAGCATGAGGATTGGAAAGAGGGGTTCTGAGAGTTGAAACCTAAAAAATTAGAGTTTGAAAATTTGGGGAAAATGAAGGAGGGAAAAAGTCGGCCAATGAGTGTAAACATAAAATGACCATTTCAATAGCTATTTACCGAAACTCTTTTTCATACACCTGTTGCTTTTGAGTGAAATTATTGGGAAAGAATATAGGGATTCCAACGGTTTTAAACTAACTGTTGCATTTTTTGTAAAAAACTGTTGCATTTGATATGAACCATTACCAAAATCGTTGCAATAGTTTACCTGTTGCGACAAACCATTGCATAAAACTGTTGCATTAAGTGTTGCATTAGCCTTTTCATGTAGTAATTCATTCATTCACTATGAAATTTACCTGCTTAAAGTACATTATTTATACTGCACAATAGCATAACTTTACGTCATTCTAAGAAGTACAAATACAATTAAAATAAGCAAAAATATGACTAAATTGTTGGAAATCCAAACATATGCTCCTTTCTCCATCTTTCTAGTATAACTCTCAAGGAGTCCGAATCCTCTAGAGATTTGATAAAACTCTACAAGGTAGAGTTGTATTCGAACCATACATTTTAAAATCAAGGGATCGTATTGGTGAGAGGGGAAAATTAGGGGTGGATTTTGATGAGAAAAAATAGGGGGGATTTTGGAAAGATGATCTATGAGCCATTGATTTTTTATTCAATGGTTGATATTGATCAAACTCTACCTTGTAGAGTTATTTTAAAACTCTAGAGGATCCAAACACACTCTCAAGTGGCTGCAAATTTAACTAAGAAATCAATGACAAAGGTTTCCTACTTTTCAAGATCTCTCCAGCCATGGGTCACACACTTCAAAATGTGGACGAAAAGCTGCGGCCCGGAAGAAATCAAAATTTCAGCTGAATCACGTTTTTCAGTGGGCTTCTTTAACAAAGTCCAAATCTTCCTCCTTAGAAAAGCTTTGAATTGGATGCCTTTTATGCTCCTTGGTCATGCTTTGTAAGCTACTAGCATAAGTAATTAAGTACACAAAACGTGCATCTTGTTAAAGAACAAAATGGGTTTTCGAAAACAAATTTCCAAAACTTTAACTAAGCTTTAAAACTTGTTTAACTAACACTTTAAGGGTAATTAGTGTTAATTAAACCTTTCAAAGGATATTTTAACCTTAATATCAACCCATAAATAATTAATTAATAAAGTGCTTCGAAATAGCTTGGTTAGGACGTTAAGTTGAAGGAGCTCGATGTGATACATCACAAACTAGCAGCTGGCGTGTAGAAGAAGTAAATTGATGTTGGAGTTGTAACAACATCGTTGATGTTTGAGTTATGTGAGTTGAGTAGTGATGAACCAGTATTCTATTTATTCTCTTAACATCGTGTATATACATAGCACTTAATTTATATAAATGTATGTCAACTACTCCATCTCGTTTTTATTAGTTTATCCACTTTCCTTTTTGAATTGTCCCATATTAGTTTACTTACTTCTTTTTTTATGTTTTTGAAATGGCCCCACCAATTATTTGTTATTATCTTTACCTTTCCACTCTACTTTTTTCGTGCACAACATTAATTTCAGTATAATATACCAATAAAATAATGTTTTATCTTTGCTTCTATGACCCACATACATATTTCTCCTAAAACTGTCCAAAGAAGTGGATAAACTAATATAAACTATAGGAGTAGCAATAGACCATAATATAATGCATATTATCTCTAAAATATAAGGGAATGGGGGACATATGGTGTCCCCCTTATAAATTTACTTAATTGCGCATAAGTAAATCAACTACTACCAAAAACAAAGTCAAACTCAAATATGACATTAAAAAATTAACTTCAATACTAAAGGCAATCAAGTTATATTTGAGCCACCAAAAATAAAACATTGACTATAAGATTTAGTATATTTATGTTGAAAAAAATAAAAAGAACTATTACATTAATAAAATATCTTATCATTCAGTTCACAAACACAATCAAGTATTACATCAAAACGGAAAATTCAATTAATTAACAAAGTAAAATGATTTATTTAACACAAAAGACTATGTTAATACAACATAAGAAATCCTAAATAAATTTACTTAACATTCTTTTATCATTTATCAAGTTTAATTTTAAAAACCTAAAAGAAACAATACGTGAAAAAAAAATTAATAAAAGAAGGGTTAAGTGTTAGAGGATTAACCTATGAAATTTACCCCTATTTATGCCCCAAAAGCTAGAATTTATGTTTGAAAAAAATAATAAAAAACCAAACACGCATCGCATGTATAATTTGCTAGTCAATATATATATATAAAGGAGGAACTTTTCGGGAGCATAGGGAGCTCCTCAAGATTTCGAGCTCATAGAGCGCGCCACGTAGGATTGCCGCGTCATAAATTTATATTTTTGTTTTTTTAACAAAAATAGAGTTCTAGATGATTTAAATACATATAAGGAGATTTGGATAAGCGAAAATTAGAGTTTGGATTTGAATCAACAACCTAAATTATTATATCATGAAAATTGTGTATAGCTTTTGCTACGTAATTCGGAATATTATAATTTTTGTACCATTAGAGAGTGCTCGAAATATGCTTCCAAATGAGATCCATTTATAATATAGTTGTACAACTTATGAAATATAGAGCGCCATGTAAGATTGCTATGTCATCAATTTTTATTTTTTTTCTAAAAATAGAGTTCTACATAGATTTAAATACATATAAGGAGTCTTGGAGAAGCAGAAATTAGAGTTTCGTTTTGAATGAACAACCTAAATTATTATATTATGTAAATTGTGTATAACTTTTGCTACCTAATTACAATTTATGAAATAGAGAGCGCCACTTAATATTGCCATATCATTAGTTTTTATTTTAAATATTTGAAAAAAATAGAATTCTACATATATTTAAAAATATAAAGAGTTTTGGGTAGGGGGAAATTAGAGTTGCGTTTTGAATAAACAACCTAAATTATTATATTATGTATATTGAATTTAACTTTTGCTACCAAATTCAAAACATTATAATTGTTTTACCATTGGAGAGTGCTTGAAATATGCTTCAAAATATGATCTATTTACAATATAGTTTTACTACTCATGAAAATATATTAAATTAGATGCATTGTAGGACATTATTTAGTCTTTTTTTTAGATAAATATAATAATGGCTATAAGTATTAAGTATAGTGTATTATATGTGATTATAACATTTGATTATAGGTCCAATTTACAGGATTAAACATATTATCTTTCAATACCTCAACCTTACTCAACTAAACTAAAACAATATAGTATTGCAACAAAATTTATTAACTAAAATCTATAGCGATAAAGTAACATATTAGAGTTTTGGATTATGTAAAAATTAGAGTTTGATTTAAATAAAACAGCCTTAGAATATTATAAAGAGCTCCACATGTCATTCTTATCAATTTTTAAGAAAGTATTATTTATGTTCTGCATCAATTAAATTATTACCCTCTACTTTCTTAAAGTATCATTCGGGTATTATTCATGTTAAAACTGTATTAGCTATTGTTAGTCATACCTGTTATTGAGATACCATTTAATAATAGACTTAGCTACAATATTCAATTGAATATTAAAAATTATAAAATTTATATATCACAATAACAAATCTAGAAATTACAGTATAATGACAAATCCTTATTAAGTAAACGCAACTTTACATAATTTGGAATATTATAATTTTTGTACCATTGGAGAACATTCAGAATATGCTTCGAAATAAGATCCATTTACAATATAGTTTCTACAACTTATGAAATATAGAGCGCCATGTAGGATTGTCATGTCATCAATTTTTTTTCTTCTAAAAATAGAGTTCTACATAGACTTAAATACATATAAGGAGTCTTGGATAAGCAGAATTTAGAGTTTCGTTTTGAGTGAACAACCTAAATTATTATATTATGTAAATTGTGTATAACTTTTGCTACCTAATCCAAAATATTATAATTTTTATACCATTAGATAATGCTCAAAATATGCTTCGAAATAAGATCCATTTACAATATAGTTCTATAGTTTATGAGATAGAGAGTGCCAATTAGGATTGTCATGTCATTAGTTTTTATTTTAAATTTTTAAATACATAAAAGAGTTTTGGATAGGAGGAAATTAGATTTGCGTTTGAATAAACAACCTAAATTATTATATTATGTAAATTGAATTTAACTTTTGCTACCTAATTCAAAACATTATAATTTTTTTTATCAGTGGAGAGTGCTTGAAATTTGCTTCAAAATAGGATTTATTTACAATATAGTTTTATAACTCATGAAAATATATTAAATTAGATGAATTGTAAGACATTATTTAGTCTTTTTTTAGATAAATATAATAATAGCTATAAGTATTAAGTATAGTGTATTACATGTGATTATAACATTTGATTATAGGTCCAATTTACAGGATTAAACATAATATCTTTCAAAACCTCAACCTTACTCAACTAAACCAAAACAATATAGTATTGCAACAAAATTTATTAAGGAAACTTTGTTACAACAAAAACTAAAATCTATAGCGATACAATTACATATATATATTAGAGTTTTGTATTATGTAAAAATTAGAGTTTGATTTAAATAAAACAACCTTAAAATATTATAAAGAGCTCCACCTAAGCATTCCATGTCATTCTTAGTAACTTTTAATTTTCTTCAGAAAATAGTGTTCAACAATTATCTTTTTTGGAAGAAAATGGTGTTCAACATAGATATAAGTACATATAAGGTGTTCTGGATGAGTGAATATTACAGTCTAATTATAAATAAACAACCTAAATTATTATACTATGTAAATTAAATAAAACTTTTGCTAAATAATTCGCAATAGTATAATTTTTTTTACCGTCGAAGAGTGCTCGAAATATGCTTCGAAATAAGATCCATATACAATATAGTTTTACAACTTATGAAAATATATTTATTTAGATGAACAATAACGTATTATTTATTCTTTCTTTTAAAATCATACTTTTAAAAATTATTTATTAGAAGATAAAAAATTCATATCTATAGTTTTGAACCGATATCATTCCATGATGGCATTACATGAAGAATCAAATAAAATTTTGTCATCGAGATTGCAGAGGTATTATGCAATTGACTAATTATTTTATTCTTATAATTTTTATTGTATACATAAATTTTTTTTTGTTTCCATATATCTATATATCAGATCTTATTCTTTTCTCCATTAACTTAATTCTACTAAAACTATTTGGAAATCAAGGTTCGCATTTCTAGACTATTTGAAGTCACAGGTCATAAAAAAGGGGGAAATTTGATAAGTCTTGATATGGTCATGATTAATGAAGATGTATTTTTTTTTTCTTAAATTGTATTTTTCGATTATTAATAGAGGTTAGTTTTATATTTAATTAATTTTCTTCATGATAATATCATTATAATCTTTATTTTGGCTTTCCCATCTTCCATTCTATATGCGTTTGTGTTTATGTGCTATATTAAAAGTTAAAATTGTGGTGATTGCATCTATTAAGTTATTACCCTCTACTTTCTTAAAGTATCATTCGGGTATTATTCATGTTAAAAGCGTATTAGCAAGTCATACCCGCTATTGAGATACCATTTAATAATAGACTTAACTATAGTATTCAATTGAATATTAAAAATTATAAAATTTATATATCACAATAACAAATCTAGAAATCACAGTATAATGACAAATACTTTCTCCGTTTTTTTTCTACTTCAACAATTGGTTTGGGCATGGTTTTTAAGGAAATAAAAAATGGTTAGTTTAGCATAGAGGTACCTCTTTAGTTAACTAGAGTAGTGGATAAATAAATCCTTAAAAACTTAAATACAACTTTATAAGGCAATTTCGGTACTTAATGATGGTTTTATTAACATAAAGTAAAGGTAATATTGTCAACTGTAGTTACTTTTTTTACCAAAAGTGGAATGATTCCAAAGATGAAACTACCTAAAGCGGTAGTTGTTGTGATAGAAAAAGAACGGAGTAAGTATGTAAATACAATGGTGTTGAAAAATCTTATTTCACAAAGCAACACAAAATAAAAAATAATATTAACAAAAAAATTGGAATAAAATAAAATAAACAACAACCCGTGCAACGCACGGGCTTCAAACCTAGTGTATATATAAAGTGACATGCACAATTCTATATGGGTAGAGTCTTGATCATTATTATAAATATTATGTACAAATAACGTACGTCTTCAAATTAAATCTGTACAATGCCCTAGGAGATTGCACTTGCCTAGATATAGTGAAGAAAAATAGTTCCACAATAACCATGCCTTGTACAAATTCTATCATTTGTATTATTAAACTCAAGACTAGTTTTCCATCTTTCATAATGCATTCTCTAAAGTCAACCATCATCGACATGTGCATGGTGAATTTTAGATTTTTGGAGCTCTTCTTCAGTACGAATTAACCTGAAAAATCCAATTACATGAAGAGATAATTTTAAAGTTAAATGCATATTCGTGATAGATATAATTATGTTCAATTTAATTACCTCGATTTTAGTGTTGTAATCTCTTGAAGTAGTTGTTTCTCTCGATCATGACTAGCCTCAAGCTACAAGGATAAGAAAGTTTTGACAGTATATTTTAGAGAAAAAAATCACTGTCAAACTTATAATATACTCCTGCCGTTTGTAAATAGATGTTTCACTTCCTTTTTACGACGCTTTTTTTAGCAATAGATGTTGTAGTTTTTCCATAAGGTAAGCGACTAAAATTAGCCTTTTTCTCTCTCCTAACAATAGTCAGACTCCCACTCCGCATGGGGAACTAATTCCTATTTTCAATCTATCTATGTGCACCTCATCACATCGGTTTTTTTTTTTTTTTTAGAATGAGGAAAAAGGAAGTGGAACATTGTTTGCAAACATAGTAGTATATACATTATAGTGCATGGATAAGAAACTACAGTATTTTGCATGGTATCCCGTACAACCACATACTACATTATATGGATTTTAATTCGATGGACTCTTATTTCTACAATACATAACAACCTAATTTTAGTTTTCTAGCACAAACAATGTGACTTTAGTTACCTATTAGTTTCTCGCAATTCTTTTTTTTACAAGTACAAGTAAATATAATAAAAGTATTCCATAAGGTCAAGGTGAGAAAGAAAAATGGGCGTAAAAAAAAGATAAAAATTACTGTGAATAAAAAAATGTTAAGTATGAGTATATTATGAGTTCATTCATTCTGCAAAAAATATTTAGAAAAAATTTACAATACATAATTACAACATAAAGGCCTAGTATATAGGCAAATGCCACATTTTTTTTCTATCATGTCAAGCACGTAGTTGCTTTTTCGATATCTTGATATAAATATGTTTATAAGAAGTTTTCATTAATAGTGGAAGTAATTTTCCTAGGATGGATTTATGGAGATTGCTAAACACAATTCCTAATTAGTTAAGGTATCCCTCAAACCTTTAATATTTCTACTAAACATTAAGTATTTCCTCCTCCCCCCCCTCCCCCTGCGATGACCTCCGTATACATCAAAAATGTTGGAATAGTATATACTAATCAATTCAAAGAAACAATTCGAACTACAAATGATTTGTTATTTTGACCCATGTGAATAAAGTACTGGAAATTCTAAAGTAAGTGCTGCTATATTTATTTTTGAAATTTACTATATTTTTGTGCAAATTCATGAAATTATTGAACCTTATACCATATGTTCGAAACAATTGGTAGGATTTCTAGTACATTGTGTTGACAAAATAAATCTAATTCGTGTATATTGTACGAACACCTAGCTACTGGTTCAAATAAATTCTTTTGAAAATTTAGCACTTCTATTATATAAGTAGAGATAGTAAAATTTGACATGATCGACTAACTTAACCCAAACTCTGCAAAAATTAGTGGGTTTGGGTTAAGATTTAACCCGTTTAAGTAAGTGGGTTTCCCCGGCTATAGCGTATTTACTAAACGGGTTTGGTTAGGGTTAAACTCTCTAACCCGCACCCCGACACTATAACCCGTTCAATTACTATACTACTATCAATACTGTTAGTTTGACTTGAAATAGTTTGAATATTTTCCTTAAGTATAATATGAGATTTATATATTGGTTGTACGATTTGGTCTATTTCGGTAAGATACTAGTATATAAGAAATGGGTTAAGACATACATGATGTTGATTTGTTTGGTTTATACATATTTACGGCTTGATAAACGAATCAATAAATGGGTAGGGTAACCCGCTTGATAAACGAATCAGGTCAGATATGAGGGTTGTTGCCTATTTATCTATGAACTTGACACGAATTTGACACGACCAACCCGTTTATCAGCTCTACATGTAAGTTGTATGGAATTTTGACATAAAACTTTTATGTTGTGTCCTTTCCCCCATCAATTCATCAAACCCTTCACTTTGATCTATTTTTTTTATCTAAATCATATAAAATTTTCTTTCTTCTAATAATTCAGGGTTTCAATATCAATAATTGTTTTGTATCTTTGTAACATTTAGCAAGTGTAGAAAGGTCTTGAAATTTGAGATGCCAAGGAAATTGGAGACCTTAAACTCACCCCACGTCACAACATGGAATGAATAATCACAAGATTCAACCAAATTTAATTCAGGAAAATTTATTGGCAAAAGAATTTAAATTCTAGGTTCTCAATGGTGGGTTTTTGGACGAAACAGACAGGACAACTTTCGTCTCAATACAATGATAGGGCCAGATAGGTAGTTATAACTTGTATATAATTTTCTGCATGATAAGGCTTGAAGTTACAAGTCCATTACTCTAAGCAACTGGATTCTTGATATCCAAAAAAATTCAAATAAAGTATAGTGAATGATAAACGGGGAAGGGGAACGATATAGGTATTGGAAAGGAAGGGGTGGGGTTTAAGGTATTTGAGGGTGATATGTTTAGTAGCTATGGGTTGTATTTAGCAACCATGGTTACTTATCTAGATAATTTTTAGCATACATATTATCGTAAGGATAATGTTATGAGCCAAGGTATGGTGTACATGTAAATGGCCCTAGATATGGTGTAAATGTAAGTTTACTTCAAGTGTCCCTTTTGTGAAATATATAATATCATCTAATAATTTCTCTTTGACTAAATTTTGTTGAGGTTACAAGTATACGCCACACTAATTTAGACTAAACTAAATCTTTAATGGCAATTTCAATGATGGAATCCCAAAAACATAGTCAATAATTTTTTTGGGTTCACTAGTGTATAAGGATAGAAATTGATGGTGAGTAATGTTAATGTTTTAATAAAAATAGTAATAGTTTGGAAAG
Organism: Beta lomatogona; assembly: GCA_947646795.1. Taxonomy (NCBI): domain Eukaryota; kingdom Viridiplantae; phylum Streptophyta; class Magnoliopsida; order Caryophyllales; family Amaranthaceae; genus Beta; species Beta lomatogona. The sequence goes on along the minus strand of CANSNZ010000298.1, from coordinate 43,201 downwards.
ACAATATAAACTTGACACTTTCAACGTGATTGATAAAAAGGACAATGATGTAGTATTATTGCTCTCTCTCAAACCTAAAAGCACACCTGCCGAAACCTAAAACCCTCAGCCACCGAAAATACCCCTAGGGGGCTCGACGATCGCGTGAGCCGCCCCCGGCCTCCTCACGACGGCAGTCGGGCCCTTTCCCTAGTCCCCCCCCCCCTTTTTCCTTTTTCGGTTTTCCGCTGGTTTGGTAGTTCTTGTGACGTCCTCAACCCTCAATTCGTCGTTGCATGTGGGTTAGCTTCCCCATCCCTGGTTCGTCACTCCCCTCTCCCCATCCCCGGTGTGTCGTCCTCCTTCTCCTCCCCCGCTTCCCTGTCGCTTCCCCTCCCCGCCTCCCTCATTTTAGTTTTAGTGGTTTCCAGGTTTAATCCCCTTCCTCATTCCCCTAATCTCGGTTCTCAAATTTTAAGGTTCTAGATTTCCCCTTCCTCGATCCCCGGTGCTAGTTTGAGGTGGTTAGGTTTTAGGCTCCCCTTCCTCGTTCCCCTGCTATAGTCGAATTTTAGAGTTTGGTTTCCCTTCCCCGTTCCCCTGCTCTATTCGAGTTTTAGAGTTTAGTTTCCCCCATTCGTATTCGTTGGCTTCCCCTTCCCCGTTATTGTGTTGTTATCATTATTGTTGCCTAAGTGTCGGCTCTAGTTGTTTATTTCTCTGCTTTACGTTGTTTAGTTCTTGGTTGGGTTAGTATGAGTAAGTTGCCTGCTTACTTAATCTGCTTGATAAGTTTGTTAATTCCTAGAGGTAGTCCTTGTCTTCAAGATGTTGGGCCTGGTATGTGTGGTTCATTAGGGATTTTGTTTTTGTTTTACGTAATTGAGCGTGTAAGTGCGTGGCAAAAGGTTTCATGGCTGGAGTTTGTTTTCTCCGATTTTGGTAAACGGATGATTGTTCGAGATCTAACAATGGTTAGATTTCAATTTAGCTTGGTAATGATCGTACCAATCATTGCCTTGACAAAAAAGATATCTGAAGGCGGCTCCCCAATTTGTCAATTGGGTTTATAGCACGTCAACTAAGCTTCTCCTTTGTGAAGGTGAAGCCTGTAATATGCACTCACGAGGGTATTGAGTCACAGAGGAAGGTGACTCTTCCAGGAATCTCATGTGATAGAAGGTCACGGGGATTGGTTATGTTGCGAGTTCCAAACTCGCTTGTTCTTCGTTCCTCCGATTGAGAAATCAGTCCACTCCTCCCCCAGCTTCCATCGTTGTTATGGCGTTTGTCAACCACCAACAGAAGAGCTACAACACAATTATCTAACAACACAGACCTCCAGATCGAGCAGTTTTATCTAAGATTAAGTTATTTATGTTATTGTAATTGTTATGTAGGAGCGAGTAAAGCTCAGTCTAGTTTCTTTGTTTTGTTTGGTTGTGTTAGCGTTAGGCTATACTTCATTACGTTTTTACTCAATGCAAATTTTCCCCGTTGTCAAAATAAAAAAGACAATATAAACTTGTCTAAATTTGTCATCAAATTCAGCCCTAATACTTCTGTCTCTCAAAAAGTATTGTTTAAGGAGATTTTAGGAGTTTCCCGGGTGCAAAAAATTGGTACTCATCTAGGTGTCCCCATTGATATTACGGAATCAAAATCCCAACATTTTAGGTTTGCTGTTGCTAAAATAGTGCATGAGTGGAATTATCTCCCCCTTTCGTTCACTTCAAAGATTATTTTAATAAATAATATTTTGGTTGCTACGACTTCACATATCATGGCCACTCTCCCTCTCCGAGTGGGTATTACAACAAAAATAGAATCACTCCTTCATTCCTTTCTCTGGGCGAACAAAGGTCGTAAAGTAATTTGTTAGGTAAAAAAGGATATTACAGGCCTTCGTAAAGGACTAGGTGGTGTTGGCATTCGTTCTCCAGCTATACTTAATATTTGTTTACTGATGAACAAGTGTGGAGAATGTATAGACACCCCAACTGGCTTATTTCCAAGGTCTTTCATACTTGGTGTCCTAGTATTCTTTCTATAGGTTGTAACAAGTCTTTCACCTCTCCGATGTCTTGGGGAATGCGGGGGCTTCAAAGAGCGGAAGTTAAGTTGTTTACTGGGTGTGCTTGGAAAATTGGGAATGGTAGAAGTGTTAAAGCCTTCTCAAATCGATGGGTTAATAATGAAATTCATGTTGCTCGATCAAAAATTACTCTGTGTCAGGCACGTCGTCTAACAGTTTCACAGCTTATTAATCATAATTCTCAATCTTGGAATCAAGATCTTATTCGGAAATTCTTCAGTTATAATGATGCCAGAAGCATTTTATCAATGGAATTACCTATGATAGGAGAAGATGATTTCCTTTATTGGAAAGGAAACTCCTTGAGAAAAATTTGCTATGATTTCTTCTGATGCTTGTAATCAACGTTCTATTGGTACTAATCAAAGTTTCAGCATCTTCAAAATTATTTGGCATCTCCCAATTGCTCCAAATTGGAAGGCAATCCTTTGCAAAGTAGCCCAAAACAGATTGCCTACGAGAGAGAATCTTCACAAGCATGGTAGGTTATCAAAGTTTCAATGTTATGAATGTGCTAACAATATGGAAACTCATAATCATATTTTCAGAGATTGCGCAGTTGCTTCTTCCTTCTGGAATCAAAATAATCTTTTGAGTCCAGCAATTTCATACGATCCTAGTATTCAAACGGCTTGGATCATTAGTCATCCTGCTGTTTAAAAGCGAGGATGGCCTAGATAGTGATAGGCTGATTAATTTCACTATTTCTATTTGGAGTCTTTGGATGCATAGGAATTAAAAGATTTTCCGAGATTCAACTAATGGATTGATTATCAATCAAAAAGTGCAGCAGTTTAACCAATTGCATATAACATGGAGTACTCAACAGCACATATCCAAATTAAGTTTCCTTCACCCTCCGGAGCAAGAATATGATAGTCCCCCGTTTCTTTTTTTGGGGCTAATCAAGGGAGAGTGCGTCAAGGTACCGCTCTCAATGATATTCCAATTGATGGGGCTTGGTCGTCTAAGTTTAAAGTTATGGGGGCAGGTTGGTGTCTAAAAGAAAGGAACAATCTTCTATCAACTCCTTATCCTCTTGGTGGTACCTATGGAATAGCGAACTCAGCGCTGCAAGCAGAAGCTATTGCTTGTCTTCATGCTATGACTTGGGCAATTCAACATCAATTCACTCATGTCTCGATCCTGACAGATTCTACTAACCTTGTATCTCTTTTGCAGGGAAAGTCAGTTTTGAATATCAATCTCATTTGGACCATAGCAAAAATCAAGAACATGGCACAAAGTTTTACTTGGTGTATGGTAATCAAAGTCCAGAGGAAAATGGTGGCGGAAGCTGACAAAGTTGCTAAAAGATGTTTAGCTACCATGACGTCCTTTTCAATATAGTTTGTTGTTTGCTTTAGTTTATTCACCCAGTGTCAAAAAAAAAGAAAAAAAATAGGATTTTATGCGTAAAACCACCCATACGCGTACAGTGTGCATCATCCCAAGATACTCCGAGGATGCAACCCACAACCGCTAAGCAGCCATGAGTATTGCCAGGAAGAACCCCAAAAGGCACCCGTTGACGTTAAGTATACATTCAATAGGGACACCAGAAGGGACACCAAAAGGGACAACCATAAGGGACAACCAAAGGGACATCCAACACGGCTTGACGAACGACAATCACCACAAGTCTAAACAGGCTACCATCGGCATTAGCAACACAACGTCTTTTCACTCAGGTTTCTTCCACTCAAACACACTAAGCTAACAAGGTCCAAAGCATCAATTAGAGATCCAAGGCTCAGTTAGGATGTTGTGAGCGACAAACCCAAGACACTAGGGTCCCCTTACTGACAGAGCACAACTTTCAAAAGGCAAGCCCGTTACTGGTCGCTTAAGCAGTTTTCGAAAGGTGAGCCCTTTAATTACCATGAACTAATGTTCCGTAGTCACCATCCACCATAGCACTAGGGGTCCTCCACACTCGACCAACGTTCGGTTTTCGAAAGGCAAGCCCCCTACCGACCGCTTGCGCGGATTTTAAAAGGCATGCCCGTTACTTGCCATCAACTGATGTTTAGGTAGGATCATCATCCCACCAAAACGCTAGAGGGCCCCCTTACTGACAGAACACGGCTTTCGAAAGGCAAGCCCCCTACCGATCGCTTGCGCGACTTTTGAAAGGCATACTTGTTACTTACCATGAACTAATGGTCCGGGGGTTACCATCCACTAATACACTGGTCTCCTTACTGACGCATACACGACTTTCAAAAGGCAAGCCCTTTACTAACCGCTTGCGCGGCTTTCTAAAGGCGTACCCGTTACTTACCGTGAACGGGTGTTCGGGGGGCCTGATGCGGGTGAACAAGCCCTTCGCACTTATCGCGGCTTTCGAAAGACAAGCCCCACTAGTGACCACTTGTGCGGCTTTCTAAGGGCAGGTCATCTATGAACACAAACTCGTGTTCAGGGGATCCTAGCGCGGGTGGGCAATCCCCTTACATACACAGAAAACGGCTTTCAAAAGGCCGCCCGTTACTAACCGCTTGCGCGGCTTTCGAAAGGTAAACCCTTTACTTACCAAGAACCGGCTTTCATGAAGGCAACTTGGGCAACCTAGTATCGTCAATGGGCAAGCCCCCTACTGACTCGCTAAGGCTTTCGAGAGCAAGCCCTCCTACCGACCGCTTAGGCGGCTTTCGAGGAAACAAACCCCTTATTGACCAAGATGCGATGTTCAGGGGTTAACTTGGGTAACCTAGCATCATGGACTTTGTTTTTTCACAACAGGCTTCCCTGGCCTCGGTTTCATAAGGGTACCCCCCCTTCCGAGGTGTCGCTCCATACCCGCCGCTTAGCAACAAGTAAGGCGACTCCGATAGCAGCACGGGACTTTGAAGATTTACATTAAGCTATTTAGATGGATTAAGAATAGCAAAGAGTCCAAATTTCAGAAGCAAGTCTGGTACCCTGGAGTTATTGTTGTTGTGTACTTTGTTTGGAAAGGGAAGAATATTAGCAGCTTGTATGAGTGTTTACCTATTGTAGATCATGGAGCTCAACAGATTAAAGCATATGTTAGCAGTTGTACCTCAAAAAGTGTCAAGGAGAGATGACAATTGATTTATAAGATTGTAATATGTTTCCTATGTTTATTGTTGGTTGGTTAGTAATTGCCTTATGTCATTTGGTTTGGTATTGCCTTCTCTTGGTTTTAGGGATCCAACCTAGTTGGTTCGCCATGCCTTGAGGTCGTCGAGGTTGTAATGGGTGTTTGATGATATAAAATCTTACTTACTTAGCAAAAAAAAATTGATCCTTATTTGAACATTGTAGAAATTAAGGGCGTGTTTGGTTTACGAAGGGGAAAGAAAAAGGGTTTAAGAAAGAGAAACAAGGAGAATGGAAAGTAAAACCCTTTGATGAAAAATGTTGTTTGGTTAGATTATATCTCTCTCTTCTCACTATTACTCCACCATACATATTCCCCCTCTCTCTCCCAATAACCACTAACCACTGCCATCACCTCGCCGCCAACGCCATCTTGCCGCCGCCACCATCTCGCCATGTCGCCACCGTGCTGCCCGTCCTCTTTGCTTCCTTCGACACGTCCCCTTTGTTGCCGCTGCGGGGACCCTTTTGCCATCTCTCTTTTCCACCATCATAAAAGCTCAAATTTAAGGTTTTAAAGGTCAAGTTCGACCACAAAAACTTCATATCTGAAGTTTTCATGACTGAATTTGACCATCTAAAGCCATAATTAAGGAAAAGAAAAGGTAATTCTATTCTTACTCTTGCATTCTTTTAGTTTTCGGGTTTGCTTAGTGTAGTGGTGAGGTGGTGGTTAGATCTTAGATGTGTTGGTGGTTTCGTGGGGTGGCTACGTAGTGGTAGGTGTTGGTTTCGTGATGGCCGGATGTTCTATGGGGTGGTTGCGTGGTGGTAGGGGTTGGTTTCGTGGGGTTGTTGGGTGGTGGTAGGTGTTGGATTTGTGGTGGATAGTTGGTTTCGTGGGGGTGGTTGGATGGTGGTGGGTATTAGATTCGTGGTGGTTGGGAGTTTCATGCGGTGGTTGGATGGTGGTGGGTGTTGATTTCAGGGCGAATAAGTGGTTGCATGATGCAGGAAGGTTAGCTGCACTGTTCGACGAAGAAGCCCATCATCGAAAAAGCCTGAAATGATTTCTACTAGTCAGGCGCCTGATTTCATAATGCTTAATAAAATACCTTTTTGTAAAGGGAAACGGGCCAACGAATCCAACATACCGCTATGCCGTGACCTACAGGCTTTTTAAGCCATCTGAATTCGTTTTGGGCCCAAAATCAGCATTTTAATTATTTCTGGATTTTATTTTTACCTACAGGCTTTGTTTACACTATTTAAACATTATTAACCGTCATTAGAAGGCAGCTTTTTCTTCTAATAATAATATTTTAGAGTTTTAACTCTTTTCTGGTGGATTCCGGAGTTTTTACAGATTTATTGCTTGTAAATATGCTTGTTCAAATTAAGGGTGGTTGGGTGGTGGTGGGGTTGCTGGGTGGTGGTTTGGTGGCTGTTGTGGTAGATCAGTCCATATAGTGGTGGTTGTAGTGGCTTGAGTGGTGGTCAACAATGAGTCAAGGTGACCATGGAGTAGCATGAGGGAAAGGGTAAGTGAAACCTTGGGGGATAGTAGGGTATGGAAGTAGAGGAATTTGGGGGAAAGGAGGAGGTAAACAGGAAATGATTAAATTGTTGTAACAAACAACAAGTAAGGGAATCAGCTTACCCTTTCATAAATACCTCAAACCAAACGGCCCCTAAGTTGTAATATGAACTTACAAACCACATCAAATCAACCAAACTTAGTAGTACTGAAATCAATTGTTTTTAGATTTTTTTTAAAAAAAAGGACAAACCAAACGTATAAATTGAAACAACAAACTAAACCAATGAGGTGGTAACTAAAAATAATTGGTTTTCTTACCTTTTGACTTTTCTTTGGCATTTAGTTGTATAATCTCTCTAACATTTGCGTTGTGAAACGGTTTTCGAAGTTATATTTAATTTTAGAAGAATTAGATAATAATTCTAAGGTTCCAAGCCACCAAGTTGCAGAAATTACATTGCTAAGTGGTGCATGACGTCTTGACAACTTTCTCGCATTAATTTAGGGCCCGTTCGGCATCACTGTAAGTTTTCAGTTTTTGGTTTTATGAATATAAAAGTCATATGATATAAGGGGTATAATAAACTTAAAATTGGTCATACTTATATTAAACATGTCAATTTTCAAAACTGACAACAGAAAACTGGAAACTACTTTTTCTGGTTTGCATATTTTTGTTTTTGGTTTTCAAAAAACTGAAAACTGGAAACAAAAAACGATAACGAACGAGCCCTTAGTTTCTGTTGTTTGTTTGTTTACTTTCTTTCATCCAGTGTAAAAAAAAAAGATAATAATTCTAGAGAACAAAGAAGTAAAAGACATTTTAAATCTTTTTTCCCTAGTCTTACCAAAGATTTCTCGATGGATGCAACACTCGCAGCTGTACAACCTCCATCTCCAATAAGATTGACTGAAAATAAGAACAACATAATCTAAACTCAATATATTCACTACAGTTCTATTTGTAAGTGAAAAATTAACAATGGTATTTACCATTGAATGAACTAGAAGACATTTGTTTCATCAAACTTAAGATGCTTTCCTATTGCAAACAATAAATGAGAAAAAATATTAACAATTAGCATATAAACACATATAAGATATGGTAACATGTAGACAATGTACAAAATCATACCCTTTGAATGACATTGGCTTGCAAAATAGATTGTAATAATGAAAACAAATTATTGGTAGCAAGATCTTGTAATTTTTCATCAGTGAGAGATGGTGGTGACATTGTAGGAGGTGGAGTAATAACCTGCATAGTTCATGATTTACTATAAGACATTTAAAATATGAATATCACCATGATAAAACAATTAATTATAATTGAATTCCACGAACAAAGTTTCTTCTGTAATAAATAAATATATATGAACCTATCAACTGAAAACTATTGATCTAACCATGAATAACAAAATTGAGCATTTTACGCTATATTACATCTATTATACAGTAATAACCAACCAACAAACAAATTTCATTTAAAATAACAATTATGTACCCATATATGTAAGACATTACTCCCTCTGTTTTTTTATCTATCTCATTTGGAATCTTGACACTATTCATACTTATAGGGAATTTTCTCAATTTTTTTCAATTTATAAGAAAAAATATAGTCATGTGGGATCTTGTTTGATTCGTCTCAATTAGTACTTTATTAATATTCAATCGTTATAATTTTTACTAATATATAATGAAAGATATTTAAGTTCAAAGATGTGCATTGGGAGACGCGCACAGAAAAGTGAGAAGGATGAAAAAAAACAGAGGGAGTACTTCACAAGTAGGGGTGTTAATGAGCCTAGATGGCTAACAAACTATTCGAGCTCGTCTTGAAATTTTCTAGAGCTGAGGACAGCAAAGTTCGATTCGGAAAGTTCGTGAGCATGCTCGAAATATGTTTTAGCTATATTATATTTCGTATTATAGAAATTAAAATAAAAGTTATACTTAAATTATGCACAATACTTGTGAAAAACTCAAAGTAAGTAGTCTAAACCTATTTATAGAATACCGAGCAGCTGATTGGATTGCTAATGTTGGCCATTTAATTCAATCTACTTTTGAAATTCATCAATGTAATTCTTGAGCTTTAAACTCTATCCTTGTATCAGACTCTTTAGGAGTTCCCCTCACGAGGAGGGTCTCCTAAAACTATTTCTACTTACCTTTATAAAAAAAAAAACAGTACTCTAACCTATTTATAGAATACATATATGTAATATGACTTTTTAACTCAAGTTGAGTTTTAAGGTAAAATGAATTAGAAAATTTATCGAAAAAGCTCGAGACGTGGCTTAAATTCGAGTAAAAGTGTTACGAGCCGAGCAACCTCAGGCTCGGTTCGGCTCGGCTCATTCACAACAAAGCTTTATTTTCACGATCAAAGAGTTAAGCATAAAGTTGAGCCCCAAGTTCTGGTATTTTTCACCAATTGGGGACTCAAGTTTTTTTTTTCACCAATTGGGTACTCTAATTGATTTTCACCACAATTAAACCATAACAACCCCTAATTAAACCATAACCACCCTTGATCAACTATCTCCTCCCCTCACCCATTTCTCTCTCTTCCACACAAACACCATCTGCCACAAAACAACCACCGCTAGACACCTAGCTACAACCACCGGCCAGTACTCCACCTCAACACCGTCCAAGCTCCACCTCACTTCACCACTCCAGCAAACCCAACACCACCATCGTTAACCACCCCAAAACACCAAATCCAACCCCACCACGACACAGCCCACCAATCCACCAACCGTCGACCTCTACCATAACTAATCGGCGGCACTCAACCCAAATCAACGAAAGAAGAAGGTGGTGAGAGAGAATTTCGAGCAATTACCACCACCGAAGGTGAAGATCGAACAACCACCACCATTGTTGCTGAGGTTGTTCGTTTTCTGCTGTTGTTGGTGTTCGTTTTCACTTTTCCATTAATTTATTCATTTTTTTTTTTCGTTTTTCTGGGAGAAACACTGCAGATGCGGCATTGGTGGTGTGAGGGTGTTGGAGGGCGTGTGGCGGTGACTGGGACTGGCGTTGTGCTGGTGGTGGTGTAGGGGTGAGAGGATGAGTCGTGTTTCTTTAGGCTTTGGGTGGTTGCACGTGGAGGGACGGCGGTCGGATAGGGGCGGGCAGGGTTGCTCGCCGGCGGTGGTTGTGGTGGCGGACAGCAGGGCAGTGGTGGTGGTTGACTGCTAGTCGAATGATGGGGTGGTGGTGGTGGTGGTTTGGGGCTTAATTTGGTAGAGGACAGAGAAATTTTTGGTTTGGGGTCTAATGAGGGAATTAAACCAAAGGGATTAGCTATAATTACTGCCCAAATTGGTCTCAGTACCCAATTGGTGAAAAAAAAAACTTGAGTCCCCAATTGGTGAAAAACACCAAAACTTGGGGCTCAACTTTATGCTTAACTCCACGATCAAATGATGTATAGTTCTTTTCACTTTTACGAGCAATCATGTAAACATATTTTGAATCTTTGGAAGGACCTCATATAAGAAAATACGCTACGAAGAAACCTTTGATAAAGATAACGTTGTAGTGTTTGTATAACTCTGCCTTCTCTCCTAAAAACAACTCACACTCAGCTTTAACCCTAGGAACTCGCCGGAGTTCCGGCGGGTTCTCCAGCGAGTCTCCATATTTTTTATATAGCTTTTTAAGGTTTCTTTAGTGTTTTCCTAGTTTTGTGGGGTCGTTCTTCTTCGTGAAAAGAGCAAGTTTCTTCAGTGTTGCTGGCGATTCGAGAGTCTTGGGCTAATTCTACCACCTCCATCGCGGGTTTCACCGGCAAAAGGGTGATTGTGATGTTTAGGTGAAGATAGAGTTAGGTTTTCGTAGATTCTCATGTTTGGGTTCGTTTAATCACCGCCGTTTCAATCTCAATTTCAGTGGTTAGCTCTAACGCCGCTGTTTGTGGATCCTTGTTAACGTTCCCCCATCTGTAAAAGTGAAGTTAGAGTTAAGGTTTATTGAAATTCTGATTTTGTTGTGTTAATTTTATCCGTAATTTTAGTTTTTTGCATTTAATTTCTCTATTTCTTCTCTGTTGGGAATGGTGATTGATTTTCCGTTCACCACCTGTTTAGTTTGGTTGTTGCCTCCTTAGTCTTCCGGGTTTCTTTGCCACTTGTGGATGGAGGTTCTTTGGATTTTGCTAATGTTTGTAGTTTGAGGTGCCATGGATGGATTATGCTTAGTGGAGGAGGTAGTTTATTTCAAGGTGTTGTAGTAGTTGTTTGTGGTTGGTTATGGAATTTGGGATTTGAGTGTTTGGGAAGAGCATGGTTGTTCTTCTTGTTAAACGTAGGTTGTGTAAGCTTCTTGGAGTGGTCCGTGAAGGTAAGTTTAGATTAGAGGATGAAGAATCCTTTATTGGGTATAGTCAATTTCCTATCCCAATCTCTAGAGTTAGATCTTCCAACGATACTAGGGTGGGCTATCTCGTTTTTGAGTCAAAAAAATTCTCATTGTCGAGGGTGACTAAAGGAAAGAGTTCAAGTGTATTAGACCAAATCGACCGTAATAGCTTAGAGCCTAAAAAAATGGAAGTTGCAAGCGGGGAACCAAAGTTTAGGGTTCCTCCAGTTGTCTATTCAAAATTATGTGAGCGTGAGCGTGGAGGGGAAAGGTTTTCGTGGTTGCAGTGCGTGTAGTACATCGGAGGTTTGTTTGTGAGCTCAATTTTCTTAGCTCTCTTTTTAGTTTGGCAAAAATCTTAACGATCTTTGCCTTGGAAAAATTAAATCTGAAGGCGGCACCCGAGTTAAATCTGGTGGTTTTCAGCATGCCAACTCAAATATGGTTCTCCTATCAAAAGGATAAACCCAATATACTCTCTCATGAGAGTAAGCAGACACAAAGGAACGTGACTCTTCAAGGAATCATGAGCCGAGAATTTCAAAAGACAGTAGGTCACTGGGATTGCTCATGTTGTGAGATGCCAATCTCTTCTTGTTTGTTCGGCATCCAGCTCGTGAAATAAACCCACTCCTCTCACCACTTCCATCAGGTATGATATACCCTTTACATGCAGGTTGTCTTCCTCTAAGAAACTACAATGTATTCTCGTTTATCGCTACTACGAACAAGCGATTATTGACCACAACCATCAGAGTTAAGACTCATATATCAATTATCAAGTTTATCGAACAACAAATGCCTCCATAGAAAGCATTTTCTTACTAGGTTTACTTGTTTTCCTTTATCTGGTGTGTAAGAGTTAAAAAAGCTCAGTTTAGTGTTTGTTCATTTTATGTTTTCGTTTTTGTGTTATTTTCCTAAGTTGTAATTCAGTTTTTAATTAATACACATTTTCTCGATATAAAAAAAAAAGATAACGTTGTATCAATTCGAGATACCAGAGTATCATATCCTAATTAACATTATCTTCTGTAATCTTCTTTTATGTGAACTTTATCTTTTCCCTTTTACTTAGAATATTCATTGTATATTCTAGTTTAGAAGTAAATCTCTTACTTTTGTAATTGGCTATAAATTGCCTAAGTTCTGTTAACAATACTCACTAAAAAAATATCAAAACCTTACATGGTATCAAAGCTTTAATTTGATCCATTTCCTCCTCTTCTTCCCCACCCACCTCCCTCTCTTCCACCATGGCCGACAATGATCACCACATTCCCAATGCTTCCAACCCCTTAAAATCATTCATACTTGTCAATTTTAACAATTGCATCATACTCACCTCTCCCAACTATTTCTCATGGAAAACCCAAATTCACTCCATACTCTTTGGGTCTGATCTCTTAAAATATCTTGATGGCACCTACTACCTCCTCTCAACCTACACCCAACCCCACCTTCCTCGCTTGGCAACGTCAAGACAAACTTATTGTCGGTGCTCTCATTGGCACCTTATCACCCACCATTGCTCCTCGGATTATCCAAGCCACTACTTCTCATGGAGCTTCCAACATCCTTGCCACCACCTATGTTAACCCATCACGAGGCCATCTTCTTCAAATCAAAAACTGTCTTAATTTCATCACTAAAAATACCCAAAGTATTACCGATTACATGGAAGCTATCAAGACTTGCAACATCCAACTATCCCTTATAGGAAAACCTATGGACAATGAGGATATCATTGCCAAAATCCTTAAAGGCCTATACCAAGAATCCTAATCACCCCCACCCCCTGCAACCACACTCTATGACCACCTCTCCCCCTGCGACCCTAAATCACCACCCTCTATAAAGTATGAATACCCTTATCCTCGAATCCACCTTTACAGCCCTCTGCAACCACCCCAAACTAAGGGTTTGCACCGGTCCAGGACCGGACCGGAACCAGCAGGACTGGTGGACCGGAATCAGGAAAAATTTTGGACCTGGATCGGACAGGAATCTGGACCAGTCCGGTCTGGATCGGAATTTTTCCGGTTCGGTCCGGTTTTAGACCTGTTTGACCGGAATCTTTAATTTTTAAAAAAAAACTTTTTTATTTAATTTAAAAATATTTATAAATTAGATACATTAAAATTTAATAATTTTAATAACAATATTTCTAAAGATAATAAATAGTAGGTTTTTAAGTTTCTACTAAACTTTTGAAACATATAAACTTTTTTTTTTACTAAAAAAATCAGAAATTCTGGTCCACCGGTTTCGGGGTTTGGACCGAACCGAAAACCCATAATCGGGATTTGTGGTCAGAGAACCGAACCGAAATCTTTGGTCCGGTCCGGTCCAAATTCCTGTCCGATCCGGTCCAGATTCCGGTCAAATCCTGGTCTTTGCACAGCCCTACCCCCCACCCTTGGTCTCGCTTGGACTCTGACTCCTAAGTGAGGTTAGTGATGGGTCGTGGTGGCTTGCGTAGGAGGGATAAAGAGGAGATAGATGGTGGTGGCTTGCGAAGGATGGAGAAAGAGGTGATGATGTTGGGTGGTGGTGGTGTGTGTGTAGTGCTGGACGAATTTGTGGAGTTATTGGGTGGTAGTTGGGGTTTGTGGATTGTTGTTGGTGGAATGGAGCTAGGTGCGCGTTGGGGTGTTGGCTTGTGGTGGGGAGGAGAGAGAAAGGAAGGCTCGTAAAGGTGGTTCGTTGCTGGTGGAGTCAGAGAGGGTGGAATTGGTGGTGGTGTTATTGGCAGTGGTGGTGGTTTTTGGTCGTGAGGGGGGTGTTAAATTAGTTTTAGTTAAGTTAATTAAAATTAAAATTGATTAATTAAAATTAAAATTGATTAATTAAATTAGAATGCATTTGAATAAGACAAGTGTCCAATTAACCCTCTACTGGTCACCAACCTGTTTCAACAATTCACGGTTTAAAATAAGCAGACCAGGCTAAAAGGTAGGATTATTAATAAATAATCAAAATGTCCATTAATTTGAGCGAACGGCCCAAAAAATGGAGTATTGAATCAAATTTTTCAATAAAATATAAATATAGTAAGTTCTCCTTATATAATGAGTTATAATTTCACATGTAATCTGTCATTATATCATAATTAAGTTTTACACCAACAGTATAGTAATGCATAAGAATGTAAGCTATTGAAAAAAAAATTAACAATACTATAATTATGTTATTATTTGCAACATGTGTTCACTGCTCAATGTTTTTTTATAAAAAAAAAATCACTTGACATGTACAGTTAAATAGAAGTAAGATTTTGAAAATGGATTATTTTGCCAAATGCAGCCCTTTAAACTGGTCACTTTGTTAATTGCATCGCTTTTATTTCAATCTCTTCAATTGCAACCTCAAATAAACCAAAGACTTTTAAATTGCAGCACAATTCCAACCTATCTTCACGCATTTTGGGCTACAATTTAAAAGCGTTTGGTTTTTTGAGGCTGAAATTAAAGAGGTTGAAATGAAATGGCTGCAACTAATAAAGTGGCTACTTTAAAGGGCTGCATTTGGCAAATTAATTCTTTGAGAATATTTGCATATATGAAGGTAAGAAAAATGCATGTAGCATATACGTGTAGTAGATTCGCAATATCACATACCGAAAATAAATTTCACATATACCACCATGGCATGGGTTTGGTAGTGTTAATTTGAAAAAAAAAACTATTATTCCCTCCGTTTCTTTTAGTTATACCCAAAAGCCTTGGCACGTGTGCCAACACATAATTTTGTGCATTGATAATTTTGATTATATGTAAGTAAAATTTATTATAAGTTGTATTATGAAATTATAGAATGAGATAAATTTAACAAGATATCACATGAGATTAATTTTCCATATGTATAAATATATAGTAGGACAAAGTTAAAGTACAATATATGAATAGTGTCAATCATCAATATGGTATAAAAAAAGAATAAGTATTAATTTACATTCCAATATAATGAAACTTGTGGTGTGGAAAGTACCTTTTGTACTTTATTTTACAATTTAGATTGTAAGTTTTTGGAATTATCATAAGAAAAAGTACACCTTTGGTTTCATAATATATCTTATTTTTAATCCAACTTTCGTTTTTGTAGTTCTATATTACATGCTTTACCCGTGTAATAAAAAAATGCATCATATTTTTATCCATATGTACAGTTCTATTTTAAATAATATTATTACTTACTTGTGCACTGTGACTCTTTTGAAGTGTAGTAGATGGAGTAACCTGAAATTAATAAGGAAAATATTGTTTATGCATGTATTATATACCAAGGTGTGCGTATGTACACTCAAGCAGTGCACAACTTGCACGAGCTTCAAGTGTGTCATGCACCAGTGCATGTCAAGCATACACTGCCTTTGTAGTGCTTGGTGTAACTTCGTGTAGATATTACCCACTATATACAATGTGCAATACAAGAAATGACATAAAAATATTGATACTCTCATTTACCTTTTCATGGTCGACATTTTCAGAAGTAACTTTAAAACGCCCTTTTCGTTGTATTATAGAAATTTTTGCTTCTATGTCTTCAATATTAGTTGTCCCTAGATAAAATTCAAAACTTGAATTAGTAATTGGAAAAATTGATTTAATCAGTCCCAACTATGGGCGTCCTGACAAAAACAGTCTCAACTATGGACGTCCTGACAAAAACAGTCCTAACTATGATTTTTTATTGTTCAGTCCCAACTTTAAAGGGCATTTTACAATAGTAGTCCCAGCAGGTTTCTAACATGTTGTAGCAGGTAATTTGCCATTTTTTCTTTTTTTTTTTCTATCATCTTCCTTCACTGCTCTCTCCTCCTCTCCACTGCCACCCAACCCCCCCCTTTCCACCCCACCACCCTCTCCCCCATCCTCCCCGCCCCCGCCACCCATCCCCGCCCCCACCCAACCCTCCCCCGAAACTCCTCCCCTTTCCCCTCCCCGCCCCTGCCCCCACCACCCCTCCCCTTGCCACAACCACCCCTCCCTTGCCCCAGAAACCCTCCCCGCCCCCGACCACCCACCCATCCCGCAATCGAAACCCCTCCTCTCGCCCCCGCCCACCACCCCCTCCTCCACCCTAAAACTCCCTCCCCATGTCCCGTGCCGCCACCTCTTCCACCCCCAAAATACCTCCCCCACCCCCAAAATCACCCCAAAATACCTCCCCCCCAAAATCACCCCAAAATACCTCCCCCACCCCTCAAAACACATCCCCCCCCCTCGAAACACCTCCCCCCACCCTCGAAACACCCTCGAAACACCTCCCCCACCTTTGAGACCACATGCCAAAAACCCTAAAGATGAAGGTGAGAGAGAAATAGGGAGGATGCGGGGGATTGGAGTTGGGGGTCGGAGGATGGGTTGCGACAGTAGGGACGTTCTATGTTTGCTGGGTGGGGGCTTGGAGAAGGTTGTTGAGGGGGTGGGGGGTGGCAGTGGTGGTTGTATGGTGGTGGGGTAGCAGGGGAAGGGGAGGAAGGAGGGAGGAGAGAGAAAGACTGAAAGAGGGGGTAGAAAAACAGGTGAAAAAATAAAAAAAAATTAAGGGTTAATTCGTTTTTTACCGGTTTAGCAAGTTACCAGTCCACTCGTACCCCCAGTGTAAAGAGGGGGTTAAAGTTGGGACTGAACAATAAAAAACCATAGTTGGGACTGTTTTTGTCAGGAAGCCCATAGTTAGGACTGATTAAATCAATTCAGTTACATATATGAGTGATCAATTTAGTTCTTCTTCATGGTATAGAGTATAGACGTATAAGGGTATACTTGGTGATGACTTTGAAGTTATAGGAGTTGGATCTAGCATTGCTTCTTCCAGTCCTTGTGAATCTCTAGTGCTTTCATTGGTGAGTACATTTTCATTCTGCTTCGGTGACTTGAAGCTGCAATATATATCGAAACTAAAAATCTACTTTTTTATGTAATAAGAAAGTTGAAAATGCATGCTCCATTATTCGTTCTACACATCACAATATGCACAAGTTGATGGTCTTAAACTCTTATATATCTAGAAATAATAATAGTCCCCATATAAATTTGAATCAATTGTCACCTTTCTATCAATAGTAGTGGTTTGTGATTGACTTTTCTACAATTTAACTATCAATATAATTAAGTTAGGTACTTTTAAGAGTATAAACATTGCTATGTGATGTCATTAAATAAATTTAAAATTGAATGAAAATAGTAAGAATGATTCGTATAGACATATAACATTTAGGATAAGATAAGGAAGAGCTTAATTTTCAATAGACTACTAAGATATCAATAATAATAATATTACGGTTTTTTCACCGTATACTTCTGATAATTTTTTTTTGCACCATATATTCAAGCAAGTTTCAAAATTCACTATATATCTCTCAATTTCCAAAAAATCCACAGGATGCCCTTAATGACATTAGTTATTAACTCCTAATTTTATTCTATCCACCACCACTACTCCTCTCGCGCCACCCTCTATCCTCAAAATTTTCGCATCATCAGGTGCTGAGAGAACCCTCCAAAATTCAAAACCTTCTTGGGGAATTCCGACTCCCCCTCTCTCTCGAACACCATTAACACCACCACCCTGTACACCACGACAACCACAACCTCTCGAAATTCGCGCCGCAACCGACGACTTCCACCAACAATGACTTCCAGTTCCAGGTATACATTTTCATTCCACTTTTTTCTTCCAATAATTTACTATTAGTACTAGAGAAAAGGAAAAGGAAGATTACTTTTTTTTTTTTTTTTGTCTCCTTCTCATCATTCATTCATCGACACTTGAAGGAGAGAACTCATCTCCAATTTTCTCTCACCCAATCATCCACAAACAAACACAGGTTTTTGATTGTTTTGTTTGTTTTGAGTTTGATTTTGGTTCGGATTTCTGATTCGAGAAACTAATTAGTTGAATTTTGATTGATTTCATTTTGCAACAGTTCAACATTGAGAAGTTGCAATTAGTTGAAGTGGAGGAGAAGAAGATCAGGCCAGAGTACGAGCATAAAGGGAAGGGGAATTGGGTGGTGGTGGGTTATCGGTGGTTGGGGTGGTATTGGTAGGATAAAGAATGAAGGAAATGGAAGGGGAATCGGGTTGGGGTGGGTTTGGTAGGAGAGAGAATGGAAAATTGAAAGATGGTGAGAGGAGAGAGAGAAAGGTGGTGGAGGTGCGCAACATTGGTTACTAGATAACCGGTGGTGGTGTTAATGGTGGAGGAGAGAGAGGGAAAATTGGGTTCATTGGATTAGGGGAGAGAGAAGAAAGGAGAGAGATTAAGGGAGGTAATTAAGGATTAGTGTGATAGTTAGACCAATTAGGTATCAATGACTAACGCAGTTAATAGTGAAAAAACCGATAATATTATGTATATATGCTTCAAAACTTTATAATCTATATACGACAGAAAAGAAATTGAAATATGTTTTAGAATATCACCCATATATAATTGCTTATATTTATATTTTTATGTTTGACGTAATTTTAATTTTAAAATAACTACAAATAAGAAATTACATACAATAAAGGTAAGACTTTAGTGTTATAAGAAAAATATAAATTGCATTAGAAATCTACTTATATTATTACAACGTAATGCATGATTTTCAGCTCCCCTATGCATAACTGATTACTCCCTGCGCTCCATTAAGTTCTTCTTGTTTCCACTTTGCACAATTGCCAATAAAGATTAATACTCCCTCCGTTTTCTTTTATTGTTCCTCTATTCCCCATTGAGAAATTTCAATATTCTATTCCTAGAATCTTTTCATACACAGTGTAATTTTTATAAATTAAATTTCCCATCGGTTTTAAGCTGCAATAAATGCATTCACACTATTTAGTAGTCACTTTTTACTCTTTTTCCCCTCAAACTTTTGACTCATTGATTGTCTAACATGAAATAACTCAAAGGGTACAATCTTTATTTTTAATTAATTTTATTTTATTTAAAATAGTGAAATCTTGTCCATTTTTTAAGTTGCATTGATTTCTTTCCCAATTACAAATAAGAACAATAAAAGAAAACGAAAGGATATATTAGCAAAAATTATAAAAGTGAATTTATTAGGAAAAATTGTCATAAATAAGTCAACTTTTAAGCCGTCTGCTAAATATGTCATTCTTCTAATTATCATTGAATAAGTCTAGATTTAATATCAATGTTTTTGACTAGTCATGACATGTTGTTAACTTATTTAACCGGTTAGATGTGCCACGTGTGACTCTTTCATTGGTAATTATAAAATCTTATTTTCTTTTTCTTTTTTCTTGGTCATTATAATTTATAATTTAATTTTTTTACAGAACCCTTTCCTTCCTCCTCCCTTCTCCCTCCCCACTACTAGTGATGCTCTTCTCTCTTTTCTCTCATCTTTTCTTTTTTCTCTTCTTCTTTGTCCCCTCCACTCTCCACCACCACCTAAATCATTGTCGCTTCTTTTTTCACTTTCCTCCTCTTTCTCATTTTTCCACTCCACTACCACCAACTCCAAGAATGGTGCCTACACCACCCCTGCAACCCCTTCAATATTGCCCAATTTAGCAATCAGTCCAACAACAAAATGTGGAAACATCAATGTTCCCTGTAATCAATTCAACAAAAAACTTACCCATCAAACTCGGTTACCGGTCACTTGACTTGTTTAAATCTTATGGATATTAAAGTTAGAGTTAGACTTATTCATAAATAATCCAAAGAATGACTTACTTTTAGCAAATGGCTTGAAGATTGACTTATTCGTAAATAATTTTTCCAATTTATTATGTATCAGGTGAGACATATCAAAATGTATCCAGTGAGACGGATCAAATAAAATCCCACATGATTGTGTCTTATCTTATGTATTGGAATGAAATTAAGAAGATTCTCTTTACTTCTAATAGTTTCAAGATTCCTAAAGGAAACACTCTATGGAATAGAGGGAAGTATTTTCAAATTTCTACAAAATAATAACATCACTTATGTACTTTTCTTATTGTATTTATTAGCTCATACATTACCCATGTTTAAAAACAAGTATCCGAAAATGAGAAATGATAAACATCTAATTGAGTGATGTTTATCAACATTTAGCAAGGAATAAAAAAGTAATAAAAGATAATATAAAAAACAAGAAAATATAACTTGTTCCTGTTAGTAGATTTTATTTACTTTTTTAATAGTATATGAAAATACTACTTGAGTTGCAAGAACACTATTTACATCTTATAAAGTTTCATAAAAACTATTTGTAGTTATAAAATACTATTTGTAGTTGCATGAACATTATTTTTTAAGATCACATTTTCCGAAGTCAATTTTTTGTGGACTGACAACTTTACCTATATTCTAGTTGCGTTGCATGAACACTATTTACATTTTATGAACGTTGTTTATTAGTTGCATAAATACTACTCCCTCCGTCCCATAATATAGTGCTTGTTTCCTTTTTGCACGGTCTCCAAAACGCACCTTTGACCTTAGATATCTCTTATTTCTTATTTGATAAAAAAATAAAAAAATGATATTATGAAAGTACACATTGAGGCGAACCTAACAAGATACCACATGAGTATATTTTTTTTGTATATATTGATGATAATATTTGGTCAAAGTTGAGAGTTCTTAAGAAAGAGAAACAAACACTATATTATGGGACGGCGGGAGTATTTGTTCGCATCGCATTTTTCGAGGTCAATTTTAGTTAGACAGACAATTTTAACTTTATTCTCCTATATACATTGACAACCTGATCCTCGCTAGATGTTCATAAACATCTCTCAATTAGATATTTATCCTATCTCGTGGAAACCAATTTTGAAAACCGGATTGATAGTGAATTGAATTGTGCCTATCGGCCTATGAGACAAACATTGACAAAATCTAAGACATGAACAACCACCCATATTTTTTAGTCCTATTCCATTTTCTCTTACTTGTACAATCTTTAATGCACATTTTTAACTATAAGATATAATATCTTTAATTATTATTTAAAGTTCATATTCTAAAACTATAAATAGAGATGAATTCAACAAGATCCACAGGACTACATTTTTCCATATATGATATGGTCAAAAGTTTATAACTAGAATATTCCAAGTGAAAACAATAAAAGAAACTATTGAAGAAGTATTTCGTAAATAGTTTAAATTTATCATTTGTTAATTCTTGATCTGGAAGCGATATAAAACATTATACAGGGTTCAAGGTTTTCTCGTATACACATTGAGATTATACGGTATTATTAGAATTACTCGCTTGTCTTTATTTCACTAAAGAATCTAACACTTGATAGCTATTATAGATGCTACATTTCCCTCTTTTTCAAAGAAACTACATATATGTGCATCACACATAACAATTTAATATGAACATTAAAACAACATGAAAAGTGTGGGAATCACTAATTATATATAACCCTCCCAGATTATCTGTCTTCCATCCACAAATAAATGTTTACTTAAATTTTGACACGTATATTAAGAGTAGTGGTAGAAATAGTAGGATGTTAGCTAGATAGTGTAAAAAATTTACATATTTAGTGTAAAGTTTTCATGTGAGACCCACAACAAATGGATCTTGATCTTATGGCATTAGTAACAATATATGTATTTATGGACATCCCAAGATAGTATACGGATTTTTTGTCAGAAAGTACTTTATAGATGACGTTTTTTGTGAAAAAGTACCTTATAAAATATATTATTGTGAAAAAGTACCTTTTACAAGGTTTTTTGTTGCGAAAGAGTACCTTTTGCCGGAATCAGGACCAAAGATTCCGGCGTTGACTTAGTCGCGTGCATGTCACATGTTCATTTAATCCCGAGAAAAATCCCAAAAAAAGCCTAAAACCCGAAAAATCCCCTCCCCCCCAAATTCCCCCCTAGATTACCCTCCCTATTCTCTTTCTTCTTGTTTCGTTCTCCTGTTCAACTGCGTAACAAGATACAGGATAAAGATCATAGGAGTGAGTAGTGAATTTATGTGTTATTCATTTATGTGAACTTCCTTGGTTTTTGTAAAATGTGGTTCAAAACCGTTTGAGAAGTAGTGAATTTACATAAAATACAAGAGAAAGATGGAAGTGAAATAAACAGATGGGGATGTAATGGTAATATCTTGTTACATAAAATTTTGTGGGCTTTACAATGCACTTTTTGTTCATCGCAAAAAAAATCCACTTTATCATTGTAATTCACGAGTTTTGGAAAACATTCTACAGATTAGAGCAGTATAGTCTGATGGGTATTTTTTCAAATACTATCTTGTTATTCTGTGTAGAAATACTATTATCTAACCGTTTATAGTGACCAAAATATGAGTATAATGTTATTTTAAATGTGAATTCAACTGCATAACAGTTCTAGAAATTGGTTATAGTGACTAATATGGTAGATTAATGGTTTGTAATAGATGTGGCTGTGTAATGATAAAAAAAAACAAAAGAGATTGAACTAGAGAAGAGGAAGAAGAAGAAAGACAATGGGGCAATTTGGGGGGAATTTGGGAGGGGGGATTTTTCGAGTTTTTTGGGTTTTTTTGGGGTTTTTCTGGGATTAAATGGACACGTGACATACACATAACTAAGTCAACACCGGAATCTTTGGTCAACTCCCCAATTCCAGCAAAAGGTACTCTTTCGCAACAAAAAACCTTGTAAAAGGTACTTTTTCACAACAATTTTTTTATAAGGTTTTTCACAAAAAACGTCCTTTATAAGGTACTTTCTGACAAAAAATCCATAGTATAATGAGAATTTATTCCAAATGGAGTATTTAGTGTCAATTGCTAGATCATTCAAATTCCGTTTCAAAATACATGAAACGTTTTAACTTTTACACTATTTATACACTATCTTAATGTGAACGTATTTAATGAATTTTACATAATGACAAATATAATCATACACTTATTTTAATTGACCGTATTTTGTGAATTCTACGTAAAGAAAAATTTTACCCACTTATTTGGGCACAATGTTTAGGAGAAATAGGTATGTGGGTCATAGAAGGAAAGAAAGAAAAAGTGTTAATTTAGGGTATGTTATGTTCACCTTATTTTCATACCTTACCAGAAAAAATATGTTCATATAAGATCTAATAAAAACTAATAAAGTCTAATCAGCTCAAATAAGTTCGGTTCATCAAAAATAAGGTGTGATACTCTCACACAATAAGGTCTAATAAGTTCAGATAAATTCTGATAAGGTCTAATAAGAACTAATAAGGTTTAATAAATTCGAATAAGTTCAGATAAGCAAATATAAGTGTATTGAAGATGAGAAAACTTTATTTAAATATAATAATATAAAATTAGTAGGACTATTTCAAAAACAGAAAAAAGAAGTGGGTAAACTAATAAATGATGATCCGAAAATAAAAATGGGTAAACTAATAAAAAAAAAACTGGAGGGAGTAATATAAAAAAGAAGAAGTATAAGTTATGTTAAACCATTACGAATTTTTTACATACCTAAGGTGGCCCGGGCAACCTGTTCTATTTAATTTTCACCATAATTCATAATTGAAGACATGTTTCTTGTATTAACGAAGAAATATAGCATTATCCAATAAATACTCAAAAGGAGGAACAATATATTAGACGAGAAACTAACCAATCTGCTTTGATGGTCGGTATATCTAATGAGTACGCACATATTGATGCACTTGGCCTTCTACTATGCAAGGGTAGCAAAGAATTTTCTACCATTTTCCCCATACCTTCTGCATTTGATACTATACCCATATTATTTTCGATATATTCAACTTGATGAGGCGAACAACATTGTGATGTGGATTTTTCATTGTTTGAACTAGCTACACTTGAATCATCATCAGATTTCTCACATTTAATCCTGAAAGAAATAGAACTGAAAATATCATCAAATTAATTATGTGTAAGTCATTTTTCAACTTAAATAGTAAGAAGAAAAACAAACAAAAAAATTATATGTTCTTTAGTTTCAAGGTTAGAAGTTATACTTAAGAACTTTGCTTGTGGATTCATTTGATGGAATACTAGTTTGAGACTGATTGTTAGGTAAGTCGATCTCCTCCTACATCAAGAAATGTATGATTACGAACAAGAAATAATCAAAATATATTATTAAAATATGTGGAAAACAATTACATGCCGCCATAAGAATAATATTATTAAAAGGTTGTTCATACATACAATCTCTGAAATCTGTGAATGACAATCTGAGGAGCTATCGACCGCGGCTCCCTGATCTTTTTCGAATAAATTTTCATCATCTTGTATCTATATCATAAACCATGCATTAGAGATTTCCACTAAAAACATTACAATTGTAAAAAAAAACATGATGAGGGAATTTAATAATATGCTCTATATATACTACTATTAGGTAATGCACAAGGTTCTCAGCGCTTCATATCTTTACAATTACTTTTACCCATTACTAAGTGATAGAATATGTGGAGCACATGATTTTTTAAAGTACAAGATTTTTCAAGATTAAGGGGGAGTATTAGAGGTTAATCTAGAAAAATCTAGATGTTTAATGAAAAATATAATGTATGTAGTCTAGAAAAATCAAGTGATGAAGTATCTAGAAATATCTTGTAAAAATGAAATATATATGATGTAGAAATGTGTAATATTAGACAAGTGTACAAAAATCTAGAAGTTAGGATACAACAACTATAAATATGTTGTATGTCCATGATTTAAGGATTGAGCCAAACAAGTGAGCTCCACACAAGATATTAGGGAAGGTAGAAACAAAGGGTTCTACCAAGGTGAATGAGAGTCATGAGCTCTCACAAACACACTTGTACAATTAATCATCAATGAAAATGCAATTTTTATGATACTATCGGGTGCATCAAAACTTCCGCATGTGCTCCACATATTCTATCACTAAGGACATACAATTCTAAAAGTACAAGGTTGCTTTAAAAATAACATTAACGTATGGGAACGCTCAACGCTGTGTATTATCTTATAGAAAACAAATGCATTATGAAACTTTTAGAATTATAAGTATGAAATTTTCGTCTTGAGTGAAATATATCACTAGAGTACCAAGGATGCTTGAGCTTTCACATCTTCTAGATTGAAATTCCAACTACTAATCCCTCTTTTGTATTCACTCTGCAAACAACATAAAGCACATAAAAAGTCCAGTAATGAGTTATTATTCAATAAAAAGAATAAATAAATGATAAGCAAAATATTTTAAAGCATAATATTTGATCAAAACCATAATGGAACAAATCAATTCTCTACCTTTATTGATTGAAAAGAATCTGAAATGAAGTTATAATTACATTGGTATTCACCAACAAAATGAAAATAGCTTAGTGAAAAAATGAAACATTTAGTATCATTCAAAAAACTGCATTTGCACTATAATCAAACTCATGACATTAAAAAGACCATATTTCATTAATTTGTAAAGTTAATTCTTGAAAAAATGTGTTGATTCTAGAATGTTAGTTTGTTTATAATCAATGTGAAATCATATTCTGACTAATTTACATAATATATTCATTATAATAATTAATGAGCAAGTACATGTATAAAGTTTTATCTTAATTTATCTCTTCACACTCTTTCATTGCTCACATCAAAGATTTCTAGTAATACTATGTCGGTTTTTATTAATTGTAATATTTGTTTTTTCACGACTTTAACGTATAATGTTACCTATTAATACCTTTACTTACATATTAAAAAAATTGTAAGGGTTTATATTTCAAAAACACATATTGTGACGATTCTTACAAATTTCAATATAATGATACGCTTAATTTATTTATTAGTGAAAAATACGGCCAAAGCATGTAACTCTTGATCTCTGAAAACAATTGTTGCAATATTGAAAGAAGCGTACATATAAGCATATATGGTTATGTTTGTGGGTGATCATTTGTGTATTGTTGGCAATGCATCATATATACTTCCTCCATTTCAAAACACTTGATACGTTTTGACTTTTACACAATTCGCCTGCTTTTGTTTGATTGTGTTTTGCGAATTGCGAGTTGAACGTAATGAAAACAATGGTCATGCAGGATCTTGTTAAATTATCTTGACATATAGTTTCAAAATATCAAGTTTTTATAATTTTTACTTATAAGGAATTTAAAATATTAATGATTAAACTTATCCGTATGTAAGAGTGCGCTGAGAAACGTTTCAAGTAGTCTAAACGGAGGAAGTATAAGGAAAAAAGAGTTATCACCTTTCACTTAGTATCTCATATAAAATTATATAATGTATAAAGTAGAAATCGCAAACCTGAGAGAGTTCCTCTTTCTCACCATAAGGCATTTTCTTTTGGGCAAGCATATCCTCTTCTGTTTTCTGTTAATTGGATATATTACTATGAATTAATATGCATAATTAGATGATTTTATTTTGAAGAATACATGGAAATTAACTAACATGATCAAAGGGTAAAGCGTAAATGATGAACCTTAAGTGCTTTTATTCGATCTCCAAGAGTTGGCAAGCCATCCAAAAGTGTTCGTACTATGTAATCATTTGATCTAGCTTGCTTAAAGAATGAATGCTTTATTAATTTTTTTACTGAAGGCCTCTTTAGAGGATCTTTCACTAAACAACTGGCAATCATTTGCTTAAATGACTGAATCCAAAATAAAGCATGTCAATTTGTAAATATGTAAATATGAAAAGTTATTTTATACTTCAATTGTTTTAATGTTTGAAATTGATGATACCTTAGAGAACTTCTTATCTCTTTCGTAATCAAGGCTAGGAGGTGCATTTTGTAAGGTCATAAGTAAAACCTGTAAAGAAAATCTTGGTCTATAATAACCATTAGATCAAAGATTATGACTTAAATTAGATAGTAATCATTACATATGAATTATAAACTAGATACTATGAGGATTCAATGATTTTTGCACCTTCATTGGAGGATACTTTGAGAATGGAGCGTGTCCATGAGCTAGTTCTAGAGCAGTTATGCCGAAGGACCATATATCAGCTCTATAAATATGGTTATTGATTGTTATTACAATAATAGTATAGCAAAATGAATATATAATTGGAATAAGGCCAATAAATAAGACACTTACTTGAAATCATACCCACGTAATTGTTCCATGACCTCTGGTGCCATCCTATAGATATTATAGAAACATGTATGTAACGTTAATCATGTCAAAAAGATATTAGGACAAAACAAATTTAATTGATTTCGTTAACTCAATAAAATGAGTTTCTTAAGTCAGTCTTACTATCTTTAATTGAAAATCTAAGTCCGCTAAATAAATTTTCAAGATAAAACTCAGTATACTAAAATTTCTAATTAATATGATAAAACTAAGAATGTTTACATGCATATATAACATAATTCAAGATGTGAAAAATGAAGCATTTAGTAACGAAAATCATATACCAACAAGGAGTCCCCACAAACGTATTTCTCATTCGCTGTCTGTCACCTGAGTCAAATAAGCATGCTGAAACACCCAGATCTCCTAACTTAATTGCACCACGTGAACCGATAAGAATATTTCCAGCCTGCTCATATAATAAAAAGGTTCTTCAATGATATCCAACTAAAAATCTTTATAGTTCTTCACAAATAAGTAAATGGCAATTAAAATACCAATTAAATGATAGTTCAAAGCAATCAATTACCAAATGTTATATTATTCTAGTCACTTCTAATTTATTTTTTAAGGGATGGATGATTCATAATGATCTTTGACCAATTTTCTTATAACTTTATCTTTTTTCTGTACCAATTGTAAAGAAATTTATGAATCTATACTAATATATTAAAAGGCGTGCGGAAATAAGGAACGGTGCCACGTGGCACTCTCCCTAAGGGCGTTTTACTCCATGTAATTCACAACAATAAAAAAATAGAAATTGCACAGTATAGGGTTTGATCCTAGAACCTCTGGGACATATACTAAAGTCTTAACCACTAGACCAAACAACATTTAGTGTTATCATCTTAAAAATTAATATTAACAAATGAAATTTTTCCTTACCCGAGGCGTAGCTCGGGTCTAATAACTAGTTACAAATTAAATAGATCTTCAAATAGTGATACTTAATGGATAGAAGACCTATAAGTATCAACTAGAACAACACATCTCATCACTACTTCAAAAAATTATATTGATCAATCCTTTGAGCTAGACAAAACATTTTTCGAAAATTTCAATTGCTAAAAGAAACGATAATCATCGTCAACTCAAAAATGAATGAGTTTGTATAAAAACTATTCATAATTTATCTTTCTAATGTGATGTATGATGAAAAAAAATATATAAAAAGGGCGATACACACTCATTTTTCCGAATGCATGTCATTTTAGAATTGATACTTTAAGATTTTTGAACAATATATGGCTTTGAATGTTAGAAGATACTCTTAAAAAATATAACAAGTTTTCTTGTTATTTTATTTTCTTACAAAAACAGATATTTAGTAGCAAATTAGAGGGATATCATATAGAATACCCCTCGGGGTGGCTTGTTTTGGTTTTGGTGCATTTCATGTAACAGGCTTGTACGGGCCCGGAATATGGGTGTCTGATCCTTATGCTAGCTATTTTGGGCCGCATCAATACAAAAAAGGCAAAGCTTGGCCATCTGGTATTATCCCCGTGGCACAATCCTCTTGTTCTTTATGTAATATTGCAAGCGAGACTCATGATCATCTTCTACTCCATTGTAATATTTCAAGATCACTTTATGTTAGGGTTTTGAATGCGCAACGGAAGCAAATTAAATATGTAGAGATTGAGCAAAATAATTAGAGTTAGAAATATGGCAAGAAAAGTAGTAAACGATGGAGACACAATTTAACGTGTAAAAAATTCCTCAAATAGAGACGAAAAACCCACGAACGACGAGTACCCAAAAATCCACTATATGTAAAATAGGAGACTACAAGAACTCTAAATATTT
This sequence comes from Beta lomatogona, assembly GCA_947646795.1. NCBI lineage: Eukaryota > Viridiplantae > Streptophyta > Magnoliopsida > Caryophyllales > Amaranthaceae > Beta > Beta lomatogona. The sequence goes on along the minus strand of CANSNZ010000298.1, from coordinate 14,250 downwards.
ATTAGGGTGAGTAATACAATAACACTCTTACTATATAATCACTCACTAAGTAGTAATACAAAGAAGAATAGTGTATTGGAAAAATTGAGAAGAGCAGGCCCAACTATGGCCTCCCTTCCATAATAGATCCCAAATTTTGAATACTCCATAGCGGTCCCAACTTTGGGGGTTGTTTTACAAAAATGGTCCTAACAGGTCACCTAACCTGCTACAACAGGTAAACCTCCTAAACTATCACCCTTGCCACCCCTGCCACCCTTCCCCTACACTGCCACCCCTTCCCCCGCCCTCGAAATATCCTGCCCTACCCTGCCTCCCCCTCCCCCGCTCTAGAACTACCATGCTCTGCCTCCCTGCCTCCCTGCCGCCGGCTCGTCGGAGCTCGGCTACCCTCCCGCTAGCCAGTGCAGCATGGACCCCTGCCTCTTCCCTCTCTCGCGTCCCTTTTTCCCCATTTCCCCACGCAACTCTCTCTCTTCCCCCCTAGTCCACTACCGCACAACCACCACGCAGCTACTGCTGCCCCACACCGCTACTAGAACCTCCTTCCCTGCTCCGCTATCCCCCCAGCCCGCCAAACCTTCCCCTACTTCTGAAATTCCCTCCCCTGCTCCGCCACCCCTTCCCTTGCTTCTGAAATTCTCTCCCCTGCCCCGCCACTCTCTCCCCTGCCCCATAAAACCCTCCTCCGTCCCAGGACCCCCTCCCCGTCCGTCCCCTTTGTCACCACACTTTCCCTCGCCCTTGAACCCCTTCTCCCGCCCGACGACCCCCTCCCCGTCCGAGAAAAGTGAAAAACACTTCCCCTTGCCCTAAACCCCCCCCCCAAAAAAAAACTTGTAAAAGATTTTTTTTTAAAAATTTACCGCTTGAATCGGTAACCCTTCCACTTGGACTATTTTTCAAAGTTGGGACCGCTGTAGAGTATTCAAAAGTTGGGATCTATTATGGAAGGGGTGCCATAGCTGGGCCTGCTGGAGAGCCATAATTGGGCCTGCTCTCGTCAATTTTTCCGAGTGTATTAGGAAGAATAATAATACAAGGAGGAATTGTAGGAAGACTAGTGTAGTATGTATGGCTTCTAGTATATTGGGTGTTGGTTGATTATACCCAAAGTATGCCCATTTCAATATTGTTGAAATCGAGATTCTAGTTTGAATCGGAAACGACCTTTAGATTCGAATCGTGAAATCGAATCATAGAATCGTAAAATTCTACAAACACGTATAATCAAGATATTGCACTCAATCTTTATTGAATATGCTTAAAGTATAAGTGAAAAGACCTAAAAATTAGAAAAAATAGTTGTTTACCCACTATATTGGCAATAACTAACAATATATATCTATTATTTTCTTTGTTAGCATGATTTAAATTTGCGAGGTTTTCGCTAGTCAACAGAAATATATAGAATCGTCTAGAATCGTGAATCGAATCGTCTACCATAATTTGAATCGTAAAATCGTAAGATTTTAAGATTTGAATCGCGATTTTAATAACTAAGCCCAACAATTATTTATAGAATGTCAATGACGGTGGATGAAGTGTGTAGAAATTACCACATACTCCCATATTTGCCGACATTATATGCTTAAGCTTGATGAATTTGTTGGCACGCTCCAAATTATTCTAGAGAAATCATGAACATGATCTCCAAGTTTAGGTAGAGATTAGAGAAATATCTCTTGTTATCTTGCTGATAATTTGGGACTAATGGAATTTGGGCCAAACAACCCAACTAGGGGCCAGCTAGGATTTTTTTAGTTGTGGGGATCGAACAATGTCTTATATAAAAGGGGTGTAAATTAGCCGATCCAACTTGCAAGTTATTCGAGCTCATTTTTTCATTGCATTAGTATTAATGCGCTACCCATATTTTTCCACTTTTCATGATAATATCTAGGTCATATAACTATTTTTCAACGGTATCTAACTAACAAACAATTAGTACTAAAATAAAATCGACGAGAACAATGCATCAAATATCAATGCAATCATCTTGTAACTTCTAAATAGAGGGGGCATCTAGGGAATAGTGAAAAGGTTGTATAGATATGAAAGTTCAAATTTTAATTATCTTGTAGTTAAACCTGATTTATTTATACCACATCTAATGTGTAAAGGTTGTATAGATATGAAAGTTCCTGGTGCAATGTGGCTCTATATTTATAGATCTCTATATCATTTCCATTGAATCATGATACTTATAAATTAAATTGACAAGATTCTTCTTTTTATCCCTCATCTTACAAAGAGTTCAAAATTTCCTAGGCTTAAGAGTTAATAGCTCCAAAGGAAAGACATGAAGTTGAAGATGGAACACAAAGTCTCATAAGAATAAAGGTAAAGAAGCAAATGTAATTAATACGTCAATAGCAAGATACTTTTTCTCCTTGGTTATTTTTCAATAGTAAAAACTATATACTTTTATCAAGTTTTAATCCTACGCCCTAACGTTAAAAACGTTACTTATCTGCCAACCTACTTTACCACTCAAGCAAAGATCATTAATGTGATATAACAAACAATTTAGTATAATATATATTTAAAACCTGCAGGGGATACTCTTATAATACATGGGCCGCGAGGGTGGGCTGCAAGCGATGGGCCTCTACCAGCCTTCGCCCCTAAACCGAACACTTGGGAATTGGTGGCTAAATTTATGGGGTGTTCATTGGGTCTTCCCATCTTCCCTTCATTACGGTTTCCATTAATGGTGTATAAATTTTGTGGGTATGGTATTTTCTTCAAAAATAAATTGGAGTGTCGTAGCTTTCTTCGTCATCATAATATGGACTTTGTGGAAAGAAAAAAATGGGCAAATCTTTGATAACTCCTCATTATCCTTATCAGAACTCCAATATCTTGTTCTTCTTAGGCTAAGTTGGTGGATGTAAGGTTGGAATGATCCTTTCCCCTATGCTTCCTTAGATGCCTTGCACAACCCCCTGTGCTTAAAGTGAAATTGTTCTAATGCTCTCACCTCTCCCCATCTTGTAAAAGCTCCACAGCTTGCCTGGTCTCCTCCGGATTCGAGTTTACTCCAATGAACGTTGACGCCTCCTTTGACCCTCGCCTTCCCCGTTCCGCGATTGAAGGGACAATGTCAACTTTGTCTGTATCTTATCCAGCACTATTCCCCATATTGAGATCAACTCAGCTGAAGTTTATGCAATATACTGAGCCATCAAAATTTCAATGTGTTGTGATAGTATCAAGCATCATAATTTTAATCTGGAATCAGATTCAGCAAATGCGGTTCAATGGTGCATAGTAACAATTGGAATTTAAACTTCCTTCTTTACTATATTTGAAATGCAAGAAAGTCTTGGCTAAACATCATAATCTCTCACAAGGGTCAGAGGTTCAAATGCAGTAGCAGATTCACTAGCAAAGCAGGGTTTGTGGACAAATTCTAAATTCTTCGTTTAGTGCTACTCAGTTTCGAGTTGCTCTAGGATTTGGCTCTTTGTGATTAGTATTCTTGCTTGTATTAAGGAGTTTTGTTGCTTTACTCATCATGATCTTGTAATTCTTGGACTTTCTATTTGAACTTTCAACATATGAATCCAAATAAACTTAGCAACAAAAAACTCTCTCATAAGAATGAGATTTCTATAATTTGAATTAGAATTATAAGCATTATTCGTAAGATAGAATATTATATCAAACTAAATAGAAACTATTAGGAAAAACAAAAAGAATCTTCCCTGCCCGTCAAAAAAAAAAAAAAAAAAAAAAAAGAATCTTCCCCGAAAAGAAACGTGAGAAGAACAGAGATACTAATTTTGAATTGGGATAAGCTCGATTTTTCTTAATATATATTCATTCTAGTCTAACAATAATCAAGAGGAATAACTAATGCATTACAGATTTTTAATAAATGTTCCAATTCTCTTAAAATTTGATCTATCGAGAAAATTAATAACCTGCAACTTTTTATTTACAACTAGTTTTTTTTTGCCCTACGCCGCGGTCGATTCTAAATAAACTAATATGTTATTATTTTTAAATTTTATAATTTATTTTGCTACTTTTCGTATTTTTTATCCATTAAGAAATTGAAAAATTCACGTCACAACGTGATAAGTAAAGAAAAATTGAAAGGTTTGAGTTTGAAAACAATACATTAAAAGATCTTGTGGTAAGAGAATATGACATCAATATTCTGTTGTAAGTTACGTAATAAGAGTGTTAGAGATGTATATATACTTGTTCAAGTCTTTTTAGTTAAGTATAATTATTACAAGACTTTATCATATTTTATTGAAAACATTAGACAACAAATTCATAGTGTATTGATGGTTAAGCTCTTACTTTTCATTTCAAAGATCACGTGTTCGATACCTTGCACTTACACATTTTTTTTAAAGTGAGGAGCACGCATAGACATAAAGCATTTGCATTAGAAAGTTGAGGCGAGTGCCACGTGGCACATAGGCTTTCTTCCGCACGCCTTTTAATATATTTGTATAGATTAGGGTATGTTTGGATTAAGGATAATACATTAAGGGGTAACAAAAGTCAAACTAGAAAAGATAAGGCGGTTAGAGGTGATTATGAAGGGGAAGAAGTGGTGACAATTAAACAGGATAAGCTAGTATTGGTAATAAGAAAAGAGAATGAAAGGGAGAATTGTTACGCCCAGGGTAATTGATACCCTCATTTGGAGGGTAGCTTCTTCTTCCCTCCCTTCCCATCACACAATACTACATCATCCCCTTGCAATAATCTCAACTAACTTTCATTTTCCCTTTATTAAGGTGGTTTTACTTTTATTATTCCCCTAATTCATTACAACCAATACAAACATGCCCTCAATTAGGATGAAGATTATACAACTATGCTTCCACTATTACCTTTGTCAATGTGGTTTTACTATAAACCTAGTTATAGAGGGTTGAGAATATGCGATAGTGATCCAAAAAGGAGTATAATGGTAATAGTTATCACTTATCACACTTTGATCATAGAAATAGGAAGAATTATTCCTAGGAAAAGAAACAAGTCTCGATTCTTATATGCAAGGTGTAACACGAGTATTTATTGCCAACATGAGAATCTACTTAGAGTATGTACAATGGTAATGGCTTTTCAATGAACTCTCCACTATTCTCTCTCTTTAAGCTTCTTCTCAAAAACTATATCTAAAAAAACACCCAACAACTAGTAAAACTCTTTATAGAGCTCTCTATTCATTTTTCATTATAAAATGGTCCTCATGTCAATTAATGAAATTCATTGCTTTGTGCCACGTGTCACCAATTGATTGGTTGGTCCAATGGAGAGCCATTTCTCATTTCTCCCAAATGGTATATCCTCCAAGAGACATTTTTCAAAGTGTCTCCATGGAGACAACTCAAGACACACCCAAGAGCCCCATTGTTGGGTGAGATGTAGCTCTCCATTTTTTCTCTCCTTGGAGAGCTAGTTGCGGATCCCTCTCAAAAACCCCATTGTACATGTTCTTAAAGGTCATGGAATAATTGGAAAAAATGTTTATCCCTGACTACAAGCAATCTTATTGCAATTAAGAATATAACATGCTTTCTCCTTTATTCTTTTAGTTATACGCAAAAAAAAAATTGCTTACTCCGTTATTATTTTAGTTGTATACAAAAAAAACAACACACATATGACATATTAACATATATAAGATAGTTGTAAAAGGACATGATTAACATTTAACACTATTGAAATTCTCATGTAAGGAAATAAATGGTACAATTAGTTCTAAAAGGCCAAAAAAGAAATATGGTATAACTTAAAAAACAAAGGTAATACATAGTAAAAGTTGAGCAAAATTATAATATTAGAAGAATCCCATAAGATAATAAAAGTGTCAACGCAATTTGATGTAACCAATATATGAGGTTGAGTATTTTGAATCAATTGGTATTATAATCATTAGATTGTTGTCATGAATTCATGGGGGTTAAAAAAACCCTTCTAACCGAAATTAAAAAATTATGTTAAAGTCGTGTCAACAAGTGCAGTGTGTAAGTATTATGGCTATGAATATTTAGATAGAATCCATTCATCCAGTTACCAGATCCAAGCGGCAAAAAAAAGTGAAAAGAAGACATTTTCCTTAATATAGATATAGTATTATACAAGATGCTGATAGTTTTGGCAATTAGGGTTGGCTTAAACGGTGAGCTTTTCCATCTCCCCTAAAAAAGTATAGGGTTTATGCTTGAGATTTAGAGGGGGAGGAAAAGGGAGTTGGGGGTGTGTGGCTTGTAATGGGCCTCTAGTTGGAGGTCCCGTGAGAAGAAACCTGCAGGATTTCATCTTACCTATTTAAAAAAAATGATGTTGATAGTTTTACATTTTTGTATCCTTTGTCATATTTTATGGTGCGTCTTGGGTGTAACATGTTATACCATAACTTATTGTGTAACATGCATAATGACATAGACTTTAACAAGAATGACATGGACTATATAAATAATGACATGAATTTCATGTCATTTTGTCATTTATTTCATATTATTTGATTTTTTTAATAAAAAAACGGTGATTTGTGGATTGTTACACCATAAATTATAGTGTAACAGTTACACCCAAGAATTTGTATATTTTAAGAGTTCTTGTCGATAAGGTCCTTAATGTGGTATGTTTGGTTAGAGCCTTAGATGCTAGAGCCTAGAGGAATGGATACATGGTCCTTTTAATAAAGGTGACTGTAAAAGAATTTAAAATATTTTGTAAGATTGACATAAACTTTTGAATATTATAAAATTTTTAAAGTAGTATATCTAGATATATGAGGTAATTAAAATAATTCCATTTACCATGATAGGGATATTGAAATTTCAGAAAATTTTAAAAGATGAGTATGATAATTACAAAATTGAATATTTGTACTTCAGTTAATAATATCTACGGCAATATGATGGTGGCCTTGATTTATTTGGTGACGAGAATATTTGATTTCCATTTTAACCTTCATTTGGTAACCATTGGAACTTAATTCCCATGGGAAGTCTTATTTCATGGGAAGTAAAATCCTTTGTCTATTTTCTAAGAAATGGCTTTGGATGTTTGGTTGAGTATAGGAATTTGTAATTGACACAGGAAATTCTAATCACCAAGGGGAAGGGGGTTGGTGATTAATTTCCGACATTACATAGGAATTTCCATTTCCTAGGAAATTCTATTTCCCATGAATTCCCTATTTCTTGCATACCAAACAACTACCCTATTTTGTACTCCCTATGAAATCAAAATTCCAGTGGAATTTGAGGTGTACCTTAGTAATATAATGATTCACTAAGAGGCAGATAAAGGTGTAATTGTTCATTTAGACTTAATGGTTGTTTGGTATATAGGAAATTATGTAGGCAATAAGAATTCCCATGATATTCTGATTTTGGTAGTTGTATGGTTGATAGAAAGTGGGGAAAATAGGGGCAATGAAAATTCATAGGAATTTGAAATTCCCACAAAATGTAAGAATCGATTTACTTACTCCCCTGGTCACTCACAATTCCTACATAAATTCTTAATTACAACTTTCCTTATGACTACGAAACAACTTAGTCTAATTCCTATGAATTTAATAAGGGAATTAAATTCCCATAAATTTTAAATTCCTATGGGAAATTAATCCCCATTGCAACTAAACAAGCACTTAATTTGTATTCCTACTCTCTATCTTCTCGATATACAACTGAAATTCGAAAAATTGTTTTCTCACTTGGTAACTGAATTTCGGTTACAAATAGAATGAATATTACGTGTGGTGATACATGGTTATGTGTTAGGGATATTACGTATTAGTAATATATGAAAATATATTAGTACGATATATTTTCCATATATAACGATATATTTTCCATATATAATATTCTCCAAATAATATCTTGAAGGTCATTTATGTCAGTATATGAATATATGATTTAGCAAATAATATCTTTAAGATATCTTAACGTAAAAAATCTTAAGGATATTATTTGCATAATACTATATGAAGAAAATATATCACACTAATATATTTTCTTATACCATTATACTTAGTGCTTGTTTTGTCAACATAGTTTAACATAGGAAGTTAGAATTCCTAGGAATTGGAATTTTTTGGTGTTGTTATTCTTGCGTGGACCTGGTCCACATTAACATTATTGTGGACCAAATCCACTTATTTAACATAGTGACCCTTTTTTCCATATAGTAACCTTTAAAAAATCTTAAGTTACACTATACAGTTACTTTCTATCATAGTGATCGTTTTTTTTAATATAGTCACTGTTTCTTACATTAGTTCATCATGATGAAATTTTCAGTTTGTGACATAATAACCTTTTTTTTCACATAGTCAAACTTTATAGAATCTATATCTACTTTTTTATATAGTGACCCTTTTTTTCATAAATCACATGAATTAGCATTAGGTCCACACTAATTTAGTGTGGACCAGGTTCATATAAGACTTTTACGTTGTTTGGTTGACAAATTCATGGGAAGTATAAATTCCTAGGAAGATCCACTTCCCGCAAAATGGGGAAATTACTTACCTATGGGGACCTAGGTAAGTGGGAATTCCCATGAATCACCAAACAACATTTAGCAATTCCTAGGAAATACAATTACATGAGAAAATAAATTTCCAAGGAATTTGTACTCCCTACATTCAACCGAACAAGCACTTAATATCTCTAACATTATGCAACATCTCTTTTAAACTTTTGATATATTTGATAATAATATACTTCACTAATATTATTGCATATTTATAAGTTCTTAATCATGTTATAACTTGAAAAAATGAATGTTGAAAGTGGGGAACCAAAGTTTAGGGACCTCATAATTGATTATTCATAAGAATGTGAGTATGGACGAGGAGGGGAAAGGGTTTCATGGTTTGGACGTATGTTCTTAGCTTTTGAAAATCGGAGGTAGGTTCGAAAGCTAATAATGATTAGCTCTCATTTTAGCTCAGCAAGGATCTTAAAGATCTTTGCCTTGAAAAAATTCGAATCTAAAGGGGTACCCCAGTTCAACTGAGTGGTTTTCAACACGTTAACTCAAATGCAGTTCTCCTACCAAAAGTAGACACCCAAAGTACTCTCTCAAGAGAGTCTTAAGTCACAAAGGAATGTGACTTTTCAAGGAATCATGATCCAAGAGTTCCAAGTGACAAAAGGTCACTCGGATTGCTCATGCTGCGAGATACAAATCTTGCTTCTGGTTGTTAGTTGTTTGGATGATGACAACAATACGCTCATCCCACCGCTTTTAGCAGGTATGATATATCTTTTATTGCGGATTGTCTTCCTCTAGTAAGCTACAATGTCTTTTTCGCTTATCGCTACTACGGTTAAGCGATTATCAACCACATCCAACAGAGTTATGACTCAATCACAAAACAATAAAGGCCTTTATAGCAAGAAGTTCCTCCGTAGTTTTACTTGTTGTTTTAACTTTTAATGGTTTATACGAGCTAGTAAAACTCGTGTGTTGTTTGTATACTATTTAGCCCTAGTTTGTATTTTGTGTCTTGATTAATGCAAATTTTCTTCAAGTCAAAAAAATATTACTTGTACACTTTAGTTGACTTAATTTACAAACATAATTTTCATTTCATTGCTTTTCAAGTTGTTGGTTGGCTATTCGTGTGCTGTGAGGCTTCATCTTAATAAAATTATAGTTGTAAAGGATAATGTTCAAGTCATTCATGCTTTGTCAGGTAAAATTAGGACTCCTTGGTGTATTGATACTATTGTGTCTGATATAGTTAAGAATGGTGTGACTTTCGAAGAGATCAGCTCTTGCTATATTGGTCATGAAGGCAACAAGGAGGCAGACTTTATGGCTGCAAAGGGGCACTGCTACGCATCTCCTACTATCTTCTTCCCTCCCTATGATATTGATTTTTTCTTATTGGTCCGTAAAGACATTTTAGGTTGGCACCCGCGGTAGGGGGGTTGGCCTAGTTTTTCTTTCCTTGGTAAAAAAAAAGTTGTTGGTTGATTGAGTTTTTTTAAAAAAAAACACAATTTGCTTTAATATTGAAACTTTCTTACACATTAATACTTCCTCAATCTTTTTTCCAATATATTAACTTCGTATTGGAAAAAAAAGGAAGCATATTTGAATTGCCTAATAATATTATGCTCAAAATCATAAAATACCATACAATTTAAATTTATAGGAGTTACAAATTAAAAAAAGGTATGTTAAGTATTTTAGGTGAATAAAGTTATCCTAATGGGAGCCTCCTCATATATTGAACTCAAACTATTAGGTCACTTTAAAAAATCAATGTTGCCTATATACTTCAACAAGCATGAGATTTTTTAAGTCAAATCCAAAATTAATAACTATGTAGAAAAGAATGAATCACTTACTTTTACATCTCGGTGTATGTGGCCATGATTATGTAGATATTCTAAACCTTTCAAAACCTCACGTAATATAGTGGCTATAACCACTTCTTCAAATCCATCTGGATGGGCAGCCTTTAATATATGAAGACATGATCCCCCCGCCATGTATGGCATGACCACCCACAAATTGTGGTCACTAACAAATGAGCAATGTGATTTTAGAACATTAGCATGATCGACCAAGAACATTGTTTGAGCTTCATTAGATATGTTTTTCTGTAGAAAGTATAAAAAAAGGTGAAAATTAGAGACACATCTTCTAGAACCAATGCCAAAATATAATACTCCGTAGGAATTGCTTCCTATAGATGTAAGTAATCTTGATTAGTCTATATAGAATGATAGGAGATCAAGAAAAATATTATGTACACTCTAAACTGCAAAAAGTAAAACGATCATGAAACTAAGGAAGGATATGGAAATTACCAAATCACTATTACAACGTTCGAAGTCAAGAATCTTGATGGCAACAATCTCATTGTTCGGAATACATAGAGCACGGTAAACCGATGCACTAACCCCTTCACCTACCTCCTCATATAAGGTGTAGTGTTGTTTCCCAATTGGAAACTTTTTCTTCTCTTTATCCATCTTCTATGTAAATAGATCAAATATCCTCACAAATACTCTCAACTTAGAGCCATGGTTACCAATTTAATTGATATCAAAAGTTTCTGTTCCGCTAAATACTCTAGATAACCATTTATGTATGAGAAGATATATTTTTAATTTGTATAAGAATGATTGATAATTGAATAAATTATAAAACCACTGAGAGAGGAAAAAAAAAGAGATCAAAAGGTAGTTACATTTCGCATTTTTATAGAAAATATTTATAATTTTTTTAACTTCTCATGGGAAAAAAATAATCAGAGAAACTAGGATCTTAGAGACTTATTCTTCTCCATAGAGATATATGGGAAGACACTAAAATTGCAATATAATTGGAGCCCTGAGAGGATTCGTAGGCAATGGTAGTTTCATTTTCCATTTTTACCTTGTTGTACTTCGTTTTATGTAAGAATTGTCTTGTATATTGTGCATTATAATTCTACTTGATAAAAAAATTCTTCTAATTTACTTATAACTTAGGTGATATTAGATTATAATAAAAATTAATGCATCAACCCCCTATAATATGGGAATAACATAATTTACTTCACATTGAAATCCTATTTAACGGCTTCATCAGTTCCTTATGTTTGACTTGCACATTTGTCAATGCACATCTTGAACATTAATGTATGTAATTTCTTATTAGTAAAATAAATAGTATAAAAATTTGATATCATTAAAATAATCATTAAAACGAATCAAAGAAGACTACACATGACTATATTTTTTTCTTATATCTTGGAAAAAGTTTAGATATTTTTTATATAATTGTATTAGTTTCAAGATTTAAAGTAGGAACATTAATAAGGAGAGGATGAGTGAATGCATGATGTGGGGATGAAATTTTTTATTATTATGCGGTAGATAATTGAAATAAATATGAATTTTATTTGATATTGTAATTTACTAACTAATTCACTAAGGGATAAAAAAATCAAGATAAAGAGGAAAGACTTTGCAATATATTCCTTTCATTCTCTAAAGATGTACTTTCCCTTTAAGTGTGTTTCAAAATATTTTTTCTAGTTTCACTTTATTCCTTATTTGGTAAAGGTTTTGTTTTTTACCCACCTTTTGGACTTGCATAAATCTAAACTCTCTCACACCTATATTCTCTCTCATAATCATCATATCATTCTATTATATCAAGCTAGGAAAATTTGCTTAGGTGCCCTATAAACAAGAAGGCTCGGCCATGTGTCATCAAAAAACTCAATACCAGCCACGTGTATATCCTCACTCCCCTTTGACTACAAATTTTTATAATAGTTTCTTATATTTTATAGCAATAACTACAAATAATAATAAAATATTAAAAAAATAAAAGTATAATTTGCGATTAAATTTCTTCGAAATACAACATTACCATATCTCTAAATATTCATCCTATAAATTTATGTCTACTACCTAATCTTTCTTGTATCATGTATAAATGACGCGCTCGTTGTAAACACGTCAAAAATAACCTAAACTACCCCATATAGGGCAAGTAAAGGATCAAATCCACAAGGAAGCAAGGGTTAAGCAAGGATTAATTCACTAATTATAATGAGCTAAACCTATTTTTGCGATTTTGAAAGATTAACAACTAGGTCTAAAGTCTAAGATAACTAGAAAATTGAAAAATCAAATTAACAACACAAATGAGGGAGATAAATCAAGGATAAAGAAACTAGGGGATTAGGGAGATTCACCAATCAAATGATCCAAAAATGCAACATCAAAATAAAGGGGAAAACATATGGGGGTCGCAAGGGGAAATCATGCACTTAGGAGTTTAATTAGTCACTCATGACCTATTCTCATGGCTTGAACAACTAATCTAGCCAAATCAAGAACAACATGATAAATCAAATTAAACTTCCCTAAACTAGAAGATACCTATTTTCATGGAAATCCTAGTATAGCAATCAAGCTTAGTCTATCCATAACTTCGTCTCTCGATCCTTCATTATATAGGGATTCCAAATATGCAAGCTAAGTGGCGATCAATCACCCAAGAAACCAAATCAAACAAGCTTAAACAACAAGTTAAACCCTAAATATTAACCCCTAATTTAGATTTAGGATATAAGGAACAAATGAAGGCTACATCCCTTCCCCTAGTAGAGAACTACTCACGATCATGGCAACAAACCAAATCAAAGCTTGAAATATACTTCATCGATCACCATAACCATGGAGGAAAGAGAAAAGGGAAAACAATAAATTAATGAAAACAAATATCTAATCAAGCAAGCATAAACTAAACAAGATTAGAGAAAGAGGAAATGAAATAAATGAGAAATTACCAACTTTTAATCTTGCATAAATCTGAAAATGGAGTTCAAAAGCTTCAAACATCAACTTTCTCTCTCCTAGAGTTCTACAGGTTGAATGCTAAAACAAAAATAAATTTCACTCTAATTAGAATGTCAATCTACTCGAGCCCCCGAGGTCAGGCTTGGTTTTGACTTTCTTCTCTTATTTTGAGCTCCTTGATCCCTCTTTTTTGTTTCATTGGCCCTGGAGTTTATGCAAATGTCCTCCGATCATGCTCCTAAGTCTTAAAATTAAACTAAGCTCTCAAAGAGAACATACAAAGGAGGACTATTGCAACATAAAGGAAATATTTAGCAAAGGAAATAGTTAACAAAATCCATTTAGTAAGATGTGTCGTGTCTTGTTGACCCGTTTAACTAAATGGGTCGGAAAGCACAACACTAACCCATTTTTTGGTATCTAGTTTATGTCTTGTCGTGTGAAACTTTGGATGCCTTTACTAATACGATATGGTAAATTATTATCTATATGTTGTACATCCATTATATTGTCATCTTTGTTATAACTTATAAGTTAAAGATGAAATCTTTATTCTAAGTTAAAAATGAAAATCTCTCTCAAAAGAAACTTGAACATGTAATTATTTTATTGAATGTATAATGACAATCTTACCCTTGATTTTCAGCTAAATATTTAATAAAATTACATTAATAAGTACCATAAAATTTCTATATATATATATATATATATATATATATATACATATAACCAAAATAAACAAACAAAAACATATATATATATATATGTATGTATATGTATGTATATATATATATGTATATATGTATGTATATATGTATATATATATATATATATATATATATATATATATATATATATATATATATATATATATATATATGTATATATATATATACATACATATACATACATACATACATATACATACATACATACATATATA